>ML799869.1:457003-478507 GCA_009831015.1 Picea engelmannii | reverse complement strand
CTTGTCCCATCAACACCAAGGGGGTCTGAGTTGGTGGTATTGAGAGGGACAAGTGTCACCTCCTGTTGAACTCAGACCCCCCTCCCAACACCACTTACCACCTCAGGGGGGGTCCGATCAAACCACTCTACCCTCCAAAACCGCCCTCCCGAAAATTCAAAACCGTTTTTTGCCTGTTTAACACTTCGACTTCCGGGAAGGATTCTGGGAAAACGGAAAGGAATTTTGAAAAACCGAGATAGGTTTTTCTCCATAACGGGCTGAGAAACAAAATCCTCTCTCAGTTTTTGTACAAGTGCCACCATTTGGGAGAATCGAAGCCATATTTCAGCCCCCTTTTCAGGTTTCCGTTTTTTCCTGTTTCAGTCTTGATTTTGCGGGAGCTATTTCAATGAGATGGAGACGAAATTGGAGAAACCAAAGGAGGTTTTTTCTCCAGAAAAACTCATATACAATAACCTCCTACAGGTTTTTCACAGGTGTCACCATTGAGGATAAAAATATGTCTGAGTTGACCCTTTTTTTGCAGCAGTTCGACCCGTTTTTCATGGCAGACAGTTCAAGATTTTTAGGTATTTTATTTCTATTTTTGGCCGAGGTGGTTGAATTCGACCTCCTGATCCTGGGGAAAATATTTTCTATAAATTTTTGTAATGTAAATGTTGATAGGTTAGACTGGCAAGGAAGGATGGCATGGAAATGTCCCCATCCACTGTAAATGTTTCAAAGGTTGTAAGTGACTGTGATGGATGAATACAAAGGCAATTATATTTCCAGATTCTTGTGTCGTGATTAAATGGTGAAGTTTTTTCCTTGATTTAACCTATTACTTTCTTGTTTCACATGATTTTTCTTTCTGTATTGTTTATGAGAAGATAGTGAGCAGGATTTGTTCTTAACACCATGTGCTGGCTCGAAACAATATTTATGTTTTCTTCCAAGTTTGAAATGTAGAATTCGGATAAGCTCTACTCTACATTTGAAAAGAACTTCGATCTATTCTTCTTTTCCCATTTTATAAGCTCAAAGGATCCACTGACATGATTACCCTGCCTGGTTACATTTTGTCTTAGTTATCTATTCATTTAAACACTTTAACTTTTGACTCCATTTTTCCCAATGGCCCCTTTGTTTTCTCAACCAGAAACTCTAAAAACAAATCGTCTATCCTCATAGCTAGCCTAAGATCCATGTTCAAAAAAATCTAAATCTAACATAGAGATCCATATCTAAGTCTTGGAGGACTATATTCCTGACTCGAAGCAGTTTGATGTTACCTTGGTGATTGCCTCCACATCCTTGGGAAAACTAAAGAGCACTAACATAAGATATTAACCAATTTTAAGGATCATCAACACAAATGTACGCAAATCATAACAATAAGTTCTTGGGAGTAAAAGTGAATTTGGTCCATCAATGTTCTTCATAGTAAAATTATATTTCCATGGGATTAATTTCAAATGTTTTGGAAGGAGAGGTGGTGCACTTTGCACCAATAGATGGTAATGAATTTGGACTTTTAATCCAGAAATTCTTCATCTAATGTGAGCAATGTTGCATATTAGATGGTTCTCTCTAGAGATACACATGAACCACTTGCTTGACCTTAGTGGTGTCTCCTTTGATGTGATACTAAAAGAAAGTGCAAATAAAATTGAGGTCAAATTATGGGATGCAATGGAAGCAACTTCTCTACAATTGGAGTATTGACCTATAGGTATTGTAGATTGTGCTAATGTACAAATTGTGACTATAATGCTATATAACCAACTGAAACACCAAAGAATGAGTGCATTGTTTAAAAGTAAGTCAAATACAAACTCTATTGAAACATTTGATGGAATTTCTTTCATTACAGGTAAACACACTACACTCTACTATAAAAGCGTTTGTATTTATAAATAAGAAGGTTTGTCTCATGAATGAAAATTCAAGAAGAGAATTCATGCTAAATTCTTTGGCATCAAATATTGTTATTTCTATAAAAGGAGAACAAATAAGAGAACTCTACTTGCAATGAAGTTTGACACATTAGATGTTTATTAGAATTCATGGTATTAAGATTATAGAATAAAGAGAAGCACTTTCTACCACTATAAGGATATCTTAAAAAATGGCGACTTGAAGGCAATGAATGGTAATAGTGGATTATAAAAATTTAGAAGTAATACTATTAGAATAGTGGCTAGTGTTAGTAAGATTGTGGACCAAAATTCATATAAGGCTTCACATCTAACACACTCAATATGTCAAGATGGAACAAGGGTAACTCTTAGATTATTTACTTCAAATCTAATCCAAGCTTCGCTCCTCAAAAAGGTCAGTGAGGACATGGTTATGTTGGGCCTTCCTCTAGTGTCACAATCCCATTTTGACACAATAATGAGAAATCAATTTCCAAATGTTATGATCACAAAAAACAACTTCCTTGCAAGGTGTAATAATTGTGTCTCAATCACCAACAAACTTAGGGCCACCACTGATCCAATTAAAGTAGAATGGATGTGGGTAGTTCAAATGACCCATAATAAATATATTGCAAGTTGTTGAAGTGTATTCTACACTCACAAATCAAATTCAAAGAAACTTCATAAAGGCTTACTTGAACATTGTATACAACAAGATGGACAAGGTTAATACTTCTATACCAAGTTTGGGTAAGAAGGAAAAGGTTATGAGTAGTGTCAAGAATCTCCCAATTTCTTTGATTATCATGCTTAAACATGGACACATGATTAGGGGCTTCAACCACTTCATCCTTTCCTTTCTGGAGATGGGTTCAAACTTCATTAGCTAAATGCTTTTAGGAGCTCGAAGAACCAATGGTGGATTGATATGGGGATTTGTTGTACAAGAGGGAAACATCAAACCATCCATTGCATGATGCTCTATTACAAATTGAACCTTATGAAAAATGTTTGTTACACAAGTGAGATGATATGCAAGTTCTCAAAGAAAGTGTTGATAATACAAATTGTTACAAGCCAAATAGAAAATTGCCACCAATATTATTGTTGCAAAATTTCATGGAAAACTTTAGGGGCTAAAATTTTCCCATGGGATAATTTTCCATGTTTTTCCCAAAAATAGATTTGTTAGTTTCATTTTTTTTTTCTGAAATGATTTGCCCAAATTCTATAGGATAAAATTGTTTTACTCTAATAATTGCCAAAAATTTCTAGAAACTACATAAAATCCTTGGAAATTTGAATATTTTTATAAAAATATTGCCAAACATTTTATGGTTGTCATTTTAAGAATTAGTAAGATTCGTGAGGGTTTCTACACTTCAATATAAGTATGGATCCTTAAAATTTTCCTTGTTGCAAATGGATAATTATTCGGGCAATACCAAAAATTGTTGTGTGGTTGTATTTTCATCCCTTTAAAAAAAAAGGAGGATGTTTGACATTGTTGAACTTGGTTTTTTTCCCAATGGAACACACACATGAAGACATAGCTGGAACTTATGGGAGACTAAAAATCTTAAATAAAGAGGGATTACATATTTTTGCTGCTAGATATGATGGACACTTATAGGATATGCGAGGATCAAAATTCCTTCATCCCATATCCAATTGATGAATTATTTAACTTTAAGAGCTTTGTGGATCCACGCCTACTAGATGGTAGCTAGAAAATAATTGGTAATAAAGGATGCCAATACTTCAAATTATAGCTCCTTGATGGCACACTAGTGATGCAATATAAATCCTCAATTTGGGATGAAAAGTGGTCATCTCTTATTTATATGTGGCATTCATTACTTGATGGCCATCCAAACTTAACTAGAGGGAAATCTCGACTATCAAATCTATAGATAAAGAGACCTTCTAATATGGAATAAATGAAAAAAGGATGAGAAACATATATTTTAGTATGAAATAAAGGGATTGACAATGAAGGGAAACATATTGCACGGGGTGTTCACTCAGTGAACCTGTGACATAACACCTACATTTGTGGGATATTAAAGAATACCCCTAATTTCACTAGATATTGATAAATAATTCCCAAAATCCTTTTGTTGAAACCCCCTCCCAATAAACCTTTCCAATAAAAGAAACCCCTATTTTAACTAAATACCCCTTTTTATACCCCCAAATACCTATAAACCCCTTGAGATTCCACATCCCCCTCAATACCTACAATATATTGACTTTATTTTTGACAATTAAAAAACTCCCTTTTATGAATGAACGTTGTAAGATATTGGTCAACAAGGTGAATCCCCCGTGACATATTGGAATCCTACGATAAATTATTGGAAGAATATCTTAAAATCTTTGGACACACCCTTTATGAATATTGAACACTCAATAAATAATTTTTGACAATCCACAATCTAGGAAATTTAAAGCAACACCATTGATATACAACCCACACATGAAGTTATGGAATCCTACTTGGTGATAATGTTTACATTATTCAGGATCACTATGTTGGATCTCTATGTAACAAGACTAAAGATGAATTCTCTATATGATCCAGGATCTTTTCATCGAGTGACTTATAACGAATTGCATTAAATGAACATAAATTAAAGTGCACCATTAAAGAAGGAAAAACTCAATAATGAAGAGACATAAGCATAAAATCTGAACACAAAAACTTGATAACGAAGTTCATCCCTGGTGGACTACGTCTCCGGGTCCTACTCTCAAATGTGTAGGCCTTTTTATTAACTCAACAAAATAATTTGGAAAAATGCATAAGTATACCTCATTCTGGAATCAAGCTACAAAAGTTTTGCTCATATCAGAAAATAGATAGCACCATTTAATTTGTGGTGTCGAATTACCCAAAAGTGACTATCTCCACGCTTTTATCCGACTATGGAACTCCCAATCCCAAGAGAAACTTTGTCTCGATTTTCATGCCCTGCAACCTGCAATAAATGCTGAGAAAATGTCTCGAAATTCATGTCGGTCCATACCCTCGCGCACCCTCCTTTAGCAATCGGGGCAGATTCACCTTTTAAGAAAAAAGCCTGAATTTGTAATCAATGAAGATTGTTGTCCATATGGTTAGTGGAGCATATGTTAAGGCGTGGGTAAAGGGGGAGGTCTCGGGGTCAAGCCCGCGGGCCTCCCCTTTTGGCTTGTTTATTGTAACACATGCATATATTTGAACTTGTTCATTCCACCAAACTTAGCAATGGTTCTAGATGTCGATTGGATGCCAGATTTGGTGGGGTCCTGTCGGATTTGGCAGACCTGCCAAATATTTTACATATATATATATATATATATATATATTGAAAATTCATTCTCGGGCTGTCATTGGGCATTTGCCCACTGCCATGTGGCTTCCCATGACTGGGCCACGTGGAAACCAACTATTGGGCCACGTCAACCATTGTAAAATCACCCTACCACGTCAGCGTACGGTCTGCCAACTCATCCTTCCATGTCATCTGCTATGTCATCGTACAGCTTGCCACATGGTGCAATTTTACCGATCCACGAAATGACCCAGAAATGCCAAATATGAGTGACATGTGGCAGCATCTGGTGCTGCCACATCACCATGATGATGTTATGCTGACACATGTCGTCTCATGTGCATGCCATGTATATTGTACGGATGCTAACATCATTCGTACTGATGTTGACATCAGTAGTATGGATGATGACTCATCCCGTGCTGACTAGGCTAGGTTGACCAAACTTTGACCGCGAATATCTTTCGATCCGTAACTCCATTTGACAAGTAGTTTGCACCATTGGAAATATTGCGACCCTCTCTTCGCAATGATCTCATTTTCACTAAGTTTTGAGAACTTTGAATTTTTTCCCTTTCTTTGTCTACTGAGGCCATTCTGAGCATCCTAAGTTTCTTCTATGAGTTCTGAGTTTTCCTTAGTCTTCTCTAGATTCTTTTTGGATCATGCCTTCCCACTGAGACCTTTTTGGACCACCAAAAGCTTTCATTAATCAACAGATAAGTGAGGAAAGCGTTCCCTCACTCTTTCCTTCTCTATCTACCATGCCTTGCTGGACTGTGTACCCATTAGGTGTACTCGAATATAAGTAATGTCATTTCTATGTGAAATCCCCAGTATTTGATCTAGGATGAAAACTTCCTTCATCTGCTTTTTTGTTGCTTGGTTGACTTGTTGAATCGTCTGAATGAACTTGCGAGCTACATTTCTCTCCTTTCCATTTCTCCATGCAACAAGTTTAAGGGGACCTTAGGTAGATACCCAAGACAAGTCTCAACTAGCGAATCATGAGTGAAATAATACATGACTTGATTATACATAGGCTAGACATATAGTAACTGATCATCCCATGACTTAGGATGTTGGCTGCAATATCCTTGAAGCAACTAGACCACTTTATTGTTTACCACCTTTGTCTATCTGTCAGTCTGTGGATGGAAAGAAATTCTCCTCCTCGTCATTGTGTCCATGAGCTGCCACAACTTTGTCTAATATTCTCCTAACAATAGAGACTCTCGATCGAAGATAATGAACGTGGAAAACCCAAAATGGACCCTTACATACTGGGATAACAAAAGAGAAACCTGCTTGTCACCTAACCAATCCACTGCTACACATAAGTAGACAAGACTCATATTGGACATGGGTAATCCCCTTATAAAATCCACTGAAAAATTTTCCCAAAGATAAGTGGAAATAGGAAGTGGTGTGTACAACCCTGGCCTTTCAATAGTGGGCTTACAAAAATACAACACACATTCCTTTACAATAGTGGTTACAAATATTTTCCTTCGAGGAAAATGCCATCCCTGTAAATACATTACAATTCCCAAATGCCCAAGTACAAATGAAGCATAATATTCTTCAGTTACATGCATTTCCCTGTAGGAAGGAAAGCGAGGTTTACTCAAATGGCGGAGTAAGTTGTCATGCAAACAAAACTTCTTCACCTGAAAACCTTGGAAGATCCCACATACATCTTTGAAGATTTCATAAATAGCATACCATCCATCATTATTGATATGAGCTAAGAAAACATTCTTCAAAATAATAGATGTAATAGTAGGAGATCTAAAAAACATGTTTGTCCTTGTGATTTTGTTACTGGATCTGGTCTCAAACTTGCATGGTTGTTGAAGGTTAGGTAAGGCGAGCATTGGCACAATGTCAATCTTTAAAATGTCGAAGGTCTTTTCCTAGTTGCCTTCCCACTGAAAGACTGGTCTCATCTCAAGAAATTCATTCTTATGTAAAGGCCCAATATCATTAACAACATCAAACTTATCATGGCATTCCCCTTTTAAAATCGTGAGTACAATATTCTTGTTAGTGTTTATAACGCTTTTTACTTGGCCTAAACTAACAAGTGTTGATTTGTCCTTTATGATGTGATCTTTAATGATGTATTCCACTCCATGTTTTGTAAGATGGTATTTGTTTTCCTTTCGAAAGAAGATAGCCTTCCTATCATACAGATAGGGACTCCCTAATACAATACCACATACATCCAAAGGAAACACATCTAAATCGACTTCATCTATCATCTTAGAAGCAATAGAAAACCTCAACCTACATGGATTAGTGACATTTAACTTTTATTTATCAGATACCCAACCGAGAGGGTAAGGTTTATGGTGAGGTATTGTGGTTAATTCCAATTTCTTAACAAGTGTATCTAATATTAAATTGACTTGGGAACCTGGATCAAATAATGTGCCTATCTTCGTATGTTTCGATACAACTCTTATGTGGAATAGTGCACTTGTCCTTTTATCATCATCATGTGATTCATTTAAATAAATTAAACATGCATAAAAGGAATCTTTACCTTGCATCCCAACTGTTCTGATCCTTTCTTTGTCACCTGAATCGGAACCAAGATCATGTTGCATTGTAGAAATGGTCTTTGGCTTCCCCTTGCCTCCAAAATTCTTTGGCCTTAACTCTGGATGTACTTTCCAACAATGTTCGCTATCATGACCAATTTTCTCGCAATGGCTGCAAGAGGGTTTTTCGTCTTCCTTCTTTGTTGTAGTTGTCCTCTTGTCCTTCCCATTTCTGATTCCGTTGAAATGGTTTTTAGAGTTCTTGAATGGATTTTCCTCCTATCCATTCTTACCCTTGCTTTGAAGGTGAGCGGCTTGCACACAAACTTCGTCAAGACTAGTGGGGTTAAAAAATAGAAAAGTATGACGAATATAACTATGGAGTGCACCAATATACTTCATTAACGTTTCATAGGAATCTAAAGGAATTTTTAGTGCAAGTGATTTCCTCCTAAGTTCCTATGTGAAACTTTGGATTGTTTGACCTTTACTTTGTCTTAAAGTTTGCCATTCCATCATTGATTTATGTAAATAACACAATGGATAAAATTGCTTTCTTATCGTTGATTTAAATTCCGGCCATGAGTTAAGAAGATTACCACACTTACTTATGTCTTGAAGTTTTCTCTCCCACACTACGAGAGTGATGCCTTCCAACTGAAGAGAAGCCAGTTTCACTTTAACTTCCTCTTCATCAATATGTTGAACACGACAATATACTTCAACCCGTCGGATCCAATTATCTAGCTTTTAGGGATTAACATCTCCATTAAACATAGGTAAATAAAATTTTACATCAAGATTTAATAATGGTTTCTAAACAAAGGCTTTATGGATAGAATGATGAGAATGATGAGAATGCTCAGAGGAAGAAGAACTAGAACTTGATGGCGAAGATGGAGGCTCATGAGGGTCTCCTCCAGCGCCTTGATTTACTGAAGCATCATCATCAGCATGTGCTTCCTTTTTCTTCCTTTTCTTATTCATTCTCTTCTCGTAGTCTCCATACATTCGTTTGAACTAAAGTGTAATGTTGAGTTGTAACTAAAGTCTTAAGTCTAGTTCTATTTTGGAACTAAAGTGTAATGTTGAGTTGTAACTAAAGTCTTAAGTCTAGTTCTATTTTGGAACTAAAGTGTAATGTTGAGTTGCAACTGAAGTCTTAAGTCTAGTTCTATTTTAGAACTAAAGTGTAATGTTGAGCTGCAATCGAAGTCTTAAGTCTAGTTCTATTTTAGAACTAAAGTGTAATGTTGAGTTGCAACTGAAGTCTTAAGACTAGTTCTATTTTCGAACTAAAGTATACCAGTCTCAAGTCTATTTCTAAGTTCGAACTAAAGTAAGTTCTAAGTTCGAACTAAAGTATGAAGCTGAGTTATAATTAAAGAAACTGAAGTCTTAAGTCTAGTTCTATTTTAGAACTAAAGTGTAATGTTTAGTTGCAACTGAAGTCTTAAGTCTAGTTCTATTTTAGAACTAAAGTGTAATGTTGAGTTGCAATTGAAGTCTTAAGTCTAGTTCTATTTTCGAACTAAAGTATACCAGTCTCAAGTCTATTTCTAAGTTTGAACTAAAGTAAGTTCTAAGTTTGAACTAAAGTATGAAGTTGAGTTATAATTAAAGCATGCAAACAGGTTACTATTTTGAGTCTCTCCTCTTCAACCTATATAAGCAGAGGTTGACCCCTCTCTTCAACACAGTTTTTGATATGCAGGTTAAGGGTGAAAGCAATAGAGGCACATATCAGTGATAAAGAGGAAAAATACCAAAGCAGCATATCAATGTTGTATATCAACAATAGAGGCAGCATATCAAAGGTGTATTTCAGCAAGGTCTTTTAGGTCTTTGTCAGGTCAGAGTCATCTTGGCAAGCTCTTTAAGAGAAGAACATTCATGGTGGATATTTGTAAGTGATCTTACATTATTAATGCAATAAAGGAATATGGTTTGTTGGGGTTTTTCTCCTTGTACAAGGTTTCCCTATCGTATATGTGTTGTTGATGTACATGCTTACTTATCTACATAGTTATTGCTATTCGATTATGATTTGGTATTGTTGAAGTGTATTAAGATGGAATCAAAGCATTGAAGAAAATAAAAGAATTAATATGCATAAGAAATCAAGCTCATAATTTAACATGGTATCAGAGCTTAGGGTGTGTTAAATGTGTTGAAGTGTAGAAGCAGGTACACACATATCCAAGCTATCTTGATTAAGTTTCTAGTGTGAGGTCCATGGCATCCTCCATTTCATTCAGGGCCAAGGATAGGCTCGAAGGAGATACCAACTTCAATGTGTGGAAGCTTCAGATAAAAAATATCTTGCAAGAGCAAGATCTTGAGCAGTATGTGACCACAGTGGTGGAGGAACCCACAAATAATGTAGGAAGAGCAGCCTTCGGGAAGAGTCAAGCAAAATCCAAGCGAGTAATCTTTAACTTGGTCAAATATAGTATAATTCCTGCAATGACTTCGTTAATGACTGCCAAGGACTGTATGGATACCTTGGTGAATCTATATGAGAAAAAGGCTCTAAGTAAGAAGAGGACACGTAAGCACAAGCTTAAGTATTTGAATATGGAGAAAGGTGAAGCGGTGGCATCTTTCTTTTCCGGGATAGCCCAGATCAAAGATCAACTTTTGGTCACAGGGGTGACAGTGGATGATGATGATTTAGTGCAGGCCATTTTTGACGGTCTTCCTTCTTCATGGGAGACCTTCTTATCCAGTGTAAGTGGGAGAGAGATTCAGCCCATGTTTGAGAGGTTATGGCATGATTTCCTCTAAGAGGAGAGTCACACGACTACCAGGAGTGATCCAACGAAAGAAGAGCACTCAGCTTTAGCATCAAGATTCAAGGGAAAGAAGAAAGGCACTTTCTAGAAAGTCTCTCAGAGGAAGCCAAACACCAAAGGTACATTCAAAGGAAAGAATATTGATACATCTAAGATTAAACTCTTTAGTTGTAATAAGTTGGGTCATTTTGCTAAATATTGTTGGTTTAGAAATAAATATCCAAGGAAAGGGAAACATCATGCCTCAACTGTTGAGGATGATGAATCCAAAAGAAATCAGAAAAGTCCTTCTAATGAGAAATAAAATAGAAAATAATATTACTTGGTTTCTGCCTTATCTAGTTCATTTTTCACAAGGCCGAAAACTTGGTTAGTAGATAGTGGTGCATCAAAGCACATGACAAGGTACAAGGATATCCTCTCAGATTTTGAGACAAAATATTTTGCAGAGCAGGTTGAGCTTGGTGATGACAAATGTTACAAGATAGAGGGAGTAGGATCTATCTCCTTTAGATTGGAATCTGGGGCTAGACTTCATATTGATGAAGTACTATGTGATCCAGGCCTCAAGAAGAATCTACTATTAGTTGCAAACCTTGAGAACAAGGGATATTGGGTGATCTTCAAGGACAGGAAGGCACTACTATGGGCTAAAGGTAGCCACTTAAGTACAACATAACCCATTGGAACTCGCAGTGGAGGACTGTACGTTGTTTCAGGACAGTCAGTTCAGGCGTTGGCTCATGATGCGACTAGCTCCAACAAGTTGTGGCACAGAAGACTTGGAAATCTTAATTACAAAGCTCTTCCAGATCTACAGAACATGGTATGTGGCATGCCCTCTATTTCTCTTAGTAAAAATGAAATTTGTAAGGGATGCATGCTAGGTAAAAATATAAGAAAGCATTTCCTAGTAGTGACAACAAAGCTCAGGGCATCTTAGATCTGGTTCATTCTGATGTATGTGGTCCCATTTCATCTCCCTCACTCAGTGGTTGTTTGTATTATGCCATTTTTATTGATGATTACTCAAGAAAATGTTGGATATATTTCCTTAAAGCTAAAAGTGACACATTTGATAAATTCAAAGAGTATAAAACCTTTATTGAAAAGCAGACATGGAAACACATTAGAATCCTTAGAATAGACAATGGAGGAGAATTTGAATCTCTCCAGTTTGAGGATTTCTGCAAGTCAACAGGAATCAAGAGACAGTTGACCATGCCATATAACCCTTAGAAAAATGGAGTTGCTGAGAGGAAAAACGGGACAATTTGTGAGGAAGCGAAAGCAATGATCTTTGATCAGGATCTGCCAAATTCTTTATGGGTAGAGGCTACCTCCAATGTTGTCTATATTCAGAATAGGTGTCCACATGTTATATTGAAGGAAAAGACTCCTGAAGAGGTATTCTTAGGGATCAAACCTAAAGTAGGGAATCTAAGGATATTTGGGTGTCATGTCTATATTCATGTCCCTAAGGAAAATAGGACAAAGATGGAACCCTCAGGCAAGAAAGGGGTTTTTGTGGGGTACATTGAGAACTCCAAGGCTTACAGGATTTATGTACCAGGTCAGAGGCTTATAGAGGTAAGCAGAGATGTGACTTTCCATGAGGAAGCCGCATTTAAGAAATCCAGAGAGCTTCAGCAAGAATCAGAAGCAGTTCAACCAGCTTCACCTTCTTCTGAAAATGAAGAGTCAGATGATCAAAGGGAGGAACCTCATGAAGGGCCAAGTAATGTGCCTCTAGAACCTGCTAAAGTGTTAGAAAGAACTCTTGAAGAAACTCCAGCCAAAAGGAAGCCATGGTGGCTTAAATAAATAGTACAAGAAGCAGAAAGGATAACTGCTCCCAAAGGAAATTTCAAGGAAAGGAAGAGGCCTCATAGGTTTGGAGGCTATGTCGAACCTTCTTCATTTGAAGAAGAAGATAAATTACAAGTATGGAAGGATTCCATGCTTGAGGAATACATGTATATTATAAAGAACAATGTTTGGGACATTGTGCCGAGGCCAAAAGACAAATCAGTGGTTTCTTCCAAATGGATCTATAAGATCAAACATGCAGCTAATGGAAGTGTGTAAAAGTTCAAAGAAATATTTGTAGCCAGAGGCTTCACTCAGAAAAAAGGAATTGACTACGAAGAGACTTTTGCTCATGAATCCAGGTATACCTCCATTCGAACTATTATTTATTTAGCTCTCGTTCTTGTTTGGAAGTTACATCAGATGGATGTAAAAACAACATTCTTGAATGGAAAGATTGAACAAGAGGTCTTTTTGGAACAACCAGATGGTTTTGTATTGCATAGCAAAGGCACTCATGTATGAAAGATAAGGAAGGCCTTGTATGGTCTTAAGCAGGCTCCCAGAGTTTGGTATGACATGATTGATGGCTTTCTTAAAAGCCTAGGATTTCATAAAAGTGATGCTGATGCAAATTTGTACTTCAAGGTAAGAGGTAACCAACCTATTATAATAATAATATATGTTGATGATCTCTTTCTAACATGAGATGAAGGGCTATTAGCCTGGTGTAAGAGGGAGATAAACTTAGAATTTGAGATGAAAGTCTTGGGCTTGATGCATTACTTCCTAGGATTGGAAGTATGGCAAAGACAGAGAGAAATATTTATGGCGCAAGGAAAATACACAGTGGATGTACTAAAGAGATTTGGTATGATGGATTGCAAATCCATGTCTACTCCGATGGTTACCAACCTGAGGAAGCTGCATGATTCTGATATAGGTTCATATTTGGTGGATCCCACCATGTATAGGCAGTTGATTGGATCATTAATGTACATGATCCACGTTAGGCTAGATATATGTTATGCAGTGATTGCAATGAATCAGTTCATGACTGAACTGAGATAGAGACACTAGGTGGTAGCAAATCACATCTTGAGATATCTCAGAGGGACCATTACTTATGGTCTGAGATATACATCCAGTGGTGGTTTATTTCTGCATGGGTATGCAAATGTTGACTAGGCAGGAAGCCTAGTGGATCAGAAGATTACTTTCAGATATTGCTTCAGTTTAGGATCTTCTATGATCTTTTGGTCAAGATGGAAGCAGGGATCCATTGCACGGAGTAGAGCATAGGTTGAGTACATTGCAATAGGTGATGCTAGCAAGGAAGAAGTATGGCTCAGAAAATTGGTTTATGGGTTGTTTGGTGACAAGCTCGAGATGACGATGATTCACTGTGATAATCAAAGTTTCATAAAATTGATAGAGAACCTGGTATTTCACGACAGGTCAAAAAATATTGACATGAGGTACCACTACATCTGAGACTTGGTCTAGAGAAAAATTGTAAAGTTACACTACATAGCCACGAGTGAGCAAGTAGATGATATCCTGACCAAGCCTCTGACCTCAAGACAGTTTGTGCAGCTGAGAGGCAAGATTGGTGTGGCTGAGAATGACTCCCTCACTGAGAGGGAGTGTTAAATTTGATAGCATCGACAGTCAGTCTCCAACGAGAGGCCATATGGGCCACCCTGAGGCTAGCTAGGGAGATTTGGAGAATCAACCAGTCTTGTGAGGTATTGACAAAATATAGGGGGAATGTACAACCTCTGTGAGTCAAACCAAAATTTAGGATGAATGAGATGCTATGTGAGTCTAATGAAAAAGTCAGGGGGAACGTACAACCTCTATGAGCATAGAAAGTCTAGTGCAAAAGTCAAGGGGAACATACAATCTCTGTGAGATTAGATAGACTATTGCAAAAGTTAGGGGGAACATACAACCTATGTGAGCCTAGTCAAACCTTGTGAGCCATGAGCAAAATTCAAGGCATCTAGCAAAAGTTAGGTTGAATATAAAATTACTATGAGCTAGAAATAAACGATATTCCTAACATTGAAAATGATATAAATGTATTGATCTAGTGCGTTGGCACGTGTAACATTATCCACCATGAAGAGAATTTTGAATTGACTTGTAAAGAGTCGAGTTGTAACTGAAGTCCTAAGTCTAGTTCTATTTTTTAACTAAAGTGTAATGTTGAGTTGTAACTGAATTCTTAAGTCTAGTTCTATTTTAGAACTAAAGTGTAATGTTGAGTTGCAACTAAAGTCTTAAGTCTAGTTCTATTTTAGAACTAAAGTGTAATGTTGAGTTGCAACTGAATTCTTAAGTCTATTTCTATTTTAGAACTAAAGTGTAATGTTGAGTTGCAACTGAAGTCTTAAGTATAGTTCTATTTTAGAACTAAATTGTAATGTTGAGTTGCAACTGAAGTCTTAAGTCTAGTTCTATTTTAGAACTAAAGTGTAATGTTGAGTTGCAACTGAAGTCTTAAGTCTAGTTCTATTTTCGAACTAAATTATACCAGTCTCAAGTCTAGTTCTAACTTCAAACTAAAGTAAGTTCTAAGTTCGAACTAAAGTATGAAGTTGAGTTATGATTAAAGCATGCAAACAAGTTACTATTTCGAGTCTCTCCTCTTCTCCTCTTCAGCCTATATAAGCAGAGGTCGACCCATCTCTTCAACACAATTTTTGATATGTAGGTTAAGGGTGAAAGCAATAGAGGCACATATTAGTGATAAAGAGGCAACATACCAAAGCAACATATCAGTGTTGTATATCAACAATAGAGGCAGCATATCAGAGGTTTATTTCAGCAAGGTATTTTAGGTCTTTGTCAGGTTAGAGTCATCTTGGCAAGCTCTTTAAGAGAAGAACATTCATGGTGGATATTTGTAAGTGATTTTACATTATTAATGCAATAAAGGAATATCGTTTGCTGGGGTTTTTATCCGTATACAGGGTTTCCCCAGGGTATATGTGTTGTTGGTGTACATGCTTACTTATCTACATATTTATTGTTATTCGATTATGATTTGGTATTGTTGAAGTGTATTAAGTTGGAATCAAAGTATTGAAGAAAATAAAAGAATTAATCCGCATAAGAAATCAAGCTCATAATTTAACAATGCCAACTCATCCTTCCACGTCAGTTTGCCACATCACCGTACGACCTACCATGTGGTTATATAGACTGCCACATGGTGCAATTTTACTGGTCCACGAAAATGACCCAGAAATGACAAATATGAGTGACACGTGGCAGCCTCTAGTGTTGCCACATAACCATGTTGCCATGTGTCGCCTCTTGTGCATGCCACGTATGATGTATGAATGTTGACGTCAACAATATGAATGTTGACTCATCCCCTGCTGACTGGGCTAGGTTGACCAAACTTTGACCGCAAATATCTTTCGATCCGTAACTCCATTTGAAGATCTTTTTGCATCGTTGGAAATATTATGATGCACTCTTCGCAATGATGACATTTTCATTGAGTTTTGAGAACTTTGAATTTTTTCCCTTTCTCTGTTGGCTGAGGCCATTTTGAGTGTCTTGAGTTTCTTCTACGATTTCTGAGTTGTCCTTAGTCTTCTCTGGATCCTTTTTGGATCACTAAAGTGAAGATGTTGTTGAGGGAAAATTGTTCATAATATGATCAACAAAGATGAATTGTACAATATGGTTGGGTAGGGTTGAGGGAAATCTCTACTAAGATTCATATGTTGCAGCTGAGACATATAGAGTAGTGGTTCATTGGTGGAATCCCATAGGAATATCGAAAGAGTGAAAAGTTTTTGTACAAATACATGTTTTAAAAGAACTAAATAATAGGTCGTTGGAACATAATGATCAATGTCCATCAATGCAGATAACATCATTTGGGCATGGTCACTAAAGGTAGGATAGAAGGGAGAGATAATAAAAATAAATGGAAATGGATTTGAAGCAATTGAGGTACAACAAGAACAAGTTGAACAAAACAGAGAGAGTGAGAGTGATTCCAATGAATGAGACTTTATTTGAATAAAGAACTTCCATACTTGTCATTTTTTAATGACTTGTATCATGTAAGGACTCATAAATTAGTAGTTGACTTTAATTAATAACTATTTCTTCATGTAAATCTATTGAAGGTAGAAGTTAGTAAAAAGGATCAACTCATGATCATCATTTTGTTTATATGGAACCTTATTGTATGATGCTTTAAATATTTATGAAAAATTACAACTATGCAACGCAATGATTGCCATACCTTTTTTTTTTTTTTCCGCATCTCTTCAATCTTGATATATTTAGAAATGTATGACATAGTGATAAATTATGCATGCACATACATAAAAAATCATGTACATTAACCTTGGATTTAGATATATAAAGATTAGAAAATAAAATCAAAATATTGAAATCCAAATACACAATGTAGCAATTTGATATTGACACTTTTGGAATTGAAATTCACAATTTCAAAATTGAAATTGACACTTTTAGATTTCAAAATTCACACTTTCAGTATTGAAATTCACACTTTTGGAATCAAAATTGTTCGTAATTCACACTTTCAGAATAAAAAATCACACTTTTGAAAACCAATATTCACACTTTCAGAATCCAACATTGCACTTTAGAGACACTGATATTCATACTTTTAGAATCAAAATTCACAGTTTCTTAGTTTAGATTATTACTTATCTGTTCAAATTTAATGAAATGGTCATTTTTCAATTCGAATATTTTTATCAATTTTGAATGGTTTTTAATTTAGGATTTTTGGGGAGAATCTGGACACTCACATTGAGTAAATTGTCTAATCCATATGGCATGTTGCTAGTCAATTTTCCTTATAAGAAACATGAGCTAGTGATTCTTTCCCCTAAACCTTAAGCTATTTATATGTGGCATTACTATTATCAATAGTTTCAATTGTTGCAATTCACTTAGGCAAGATAATCAGTCTTTTGAAGCTAGCTTCAATTATAGTCTTTCAAAGCTAGGTTGGATAATCACTGCTACCCTCAAAGACCAAAACTAAATAACAATTTTCTTCATTATTGACTATGACAACAATGCAACTAATATGCATGAGAATCTAATAGAGGCTAGCTTGGATAATCATCATTTATTTTTAAACATAAAACCAAATGATAACTAATGCATGACTATTAACTACCATAAGAATGTCATTATCACTAACAATGATGATAACACATGGAATGAACTCCCTAATTTATTGTTAGACTATATAATCATATCTTCTCTTATCATAATGAAATTAGTAATTGCACTTAATGTTCATTGACTATTACATGTATTGTTTTGTTTTTTTTACAGTAACACCCATTTTTTGTTGGAGTTCAAGGATTATTCCTCTCCAAACCCACTACTGGAATCTCTTCATATCTACCATAATTAGACCAAGAAGACAAAGTTGGTGAACAATTTACCTCACATTCGACCTTAACAACCATCATTTTGAGAAGAAGGAATAAAGGACGATCGACTCCATGTAGAAGTGGTTCAAAATAAATCTTGAACTAGGCAAAACCAAATAGGGATTACACAAGCCAATGCTATAGTTGAGTAACAAATTAGGTTAGGGGCTATGGATTGATTTGAAGTTTAAAGAGGATAGTGGGATAGAGGGTTCAATGTTTGTTGGTTAGTGGGTTATGGAGTTAGATGGTTAGTATCTACATATGTATGATTTAAAGGGTTCATCTCCACTTTTTTTCAAATGGTGATGCTATGTGCACTCTATGCGTGTGTATTTTCAACGTGCATGTCAAACTATGCATACATTTTATTCCATGGGTTTTACGTACTTAAATTAGTAGTGTATTCTAGGTGAAATAGATCTAAAGTTCATATAAATTTTAATGAAGATGGATAATATTATGTTTCTATATGTCGGGAAAGAGAGGAGGAAAATCATAGAAGAAAAGGTAAAGGAATTGTAACATATGAAAGTAGTAACAAGGAGCCCCCAATGAGTTGTAACTTCATACTTTATGATAATTATTTTATGTTGAAAAATATACCTTTAATTTATTAAGGGTTGTTTTTATAATTCTAATCATTACTTACCATAGTTTGGTTTATGTTGAAGAACATCTTGATAAAAAAAAATGTAGCATATATAAAGAGTATAAAAAGAGAGAGAGACCATACTCAGATATGAATTACTTGCATTTGATGTGGTAGGGATCAAGTTCTAAGGGTATTAGTCACAATAGATGTGAGCATATTAGCCATGGTAAAATTTATTTTGTAACATCCGCCCACTTAATTGAGGAACATTACTACATGGAATACACATACATTCAAAAATTCTGCTAACTAATTTTCTATAGTTTACCAACTACGATTTATACACATATATAACCATTTTTAGATACCCATAACTATATGCAGCTACAACATGCTTAAATGAACATGAATGTAGCTAATAAATCATCTACAACAACATATAAATCATTCCCATTCAGAGAGTAAAATGCACAACAACTAATTCTTAATTTAACTCAAAAAACAAGTAAACACTTATCCTTTTAAAATAGTTGCGCAACCAACTGCTTGGAAAGGACGATCCACTCAACCATAGACTTGTTGTTCCAAATATCAAAGAAAAGTGACCCCTGAGATGGGGCTAGGAATCCACAAAAGAAGGGTGCCTCTCATAGTCCACTCATAGCTCAATATCCCACAACCCACTAGAATTCTCCTACAACTATCTTGAATTTCCTCTAGATCTCTTCGTCTTGACCTACCCAATCCAAGGAATGTACCCCTTCACTTCTCTTAGTCCATTGGGCATCCCATTCGTTTATTAGGGTCTCTCTGGCATAGGTAATTGGGGATATCACTACTGGGAACTCAAAGGAACTCACTGTTAGGAAAAATACCAGTAAAAAAAGTAGCAATCACTTGTTGTTACAATGAAACTCACCCATGAGTTCACTCTTCAAGCCTAACAATATGACTCTTCAGTATTCTTGATATTTTCTTGTTGTTTATGCCAAAAACATGCCAGTAATTTCCCATACGAATTTCCTCTCTTTTTATCAAGCAAATTTGACTCACACTCTTTCTCAAACTGATTGTACTTAGCCCCATGTTTCCAATAACTATGGGATGTGACTCACTCCTGCCCTCTTACATGAGTTTAATGATTGGGCTCTCATACATTCAAACAAAAAATAGAAGTTTGTCCCCAATGATAATAAAATTCAGGAAAGTGGGTTGAATTAACATCCATAAATAATTTCCCACGTGGGCCCTTCTTAGACACTCACTTCTCTCGTGGAAAACTCATCCCACATCTCTGTCCATATCCCCCAACAAATGACATCACATTTTATTTATTAAAATTTATAAAATGCATTTCACGTATACATCTCTTGGACATAGCCACATTTCATATCTACATTATACATTAATTAAACTGGGGATTATAGTAGGGATGTTACATATTCTACTTTTTTAGTAAAATTTAGAGTGTAATTGAATCCAATATACTACATTTTTCATGGTACTTATTTGTTTTTTGAATATGTGCATATTAATGTTTGAGCACGTGTCACAGAGATGATGATGAATAGAGATCAATATCTCTTGGAAAAGGATGGAGAAGAGACACTGCATTATGATGATATATGAATTTATGAAAAATGAGAGGTTTAAAATTTTGTAGCAACACAATTTTCCATCAAGAATTTGTTGACACTGTCACAAGGGAGTGGTCAAAAGAATGTCATAAACATTGGTATGAATAAGAAGTGCTAGTAAGCAAAGAGCATTATGACATATACATAGAAGGTTCCCACATATACAATTTAATGATAATGGGCCCTTCATGAATTCTCCAAGACTATTAGGAGGAGGAGAAGCCATATTAGGTGAAATATGTTTGAATTATTGTTTTGTTTATTCACTCATGTGTATAGTCTTTTAACTTTTATATTTCATTATGTATCGTCATTGAATTGTATAGGTGACTTCATTTTTTGTGGTTTTGAACAAATTCAATGAGTACATTGCTAACCTCGATAAAGAAGATAGAAACAAAAAACATAGACCATATTATGTTAATAAAATTTTATTTAAAGCATCCTTAATGATTTCTTAGAGGCTAAGAGGATAACCAACAAGAAGTAGGCACGAGGAGTAGACCTTCATAGACCACACAAAAATCAACAAGGGAAATAAATAATACATGCTTGTAATTATTGATTTTGATATGCTTGCAGTTATTTATTTTGATATGCTTTTAACTTGTTATATTTATCTAATGTAAAATTTTAGTACCATTGACTTACTTTTGTAGCCATTTGTCGTACATTGATAAACTTATCTTATCTTAAATACAAATAGATGCAAATAAATTAACAATTACAAATTCTTTAGTTCAAGTTGGGAGGTCCTCAATTAGATGGTGCTTTGTAAGTATATCGATATAATCTTGTTTCTTATGATAATATTCTAGCTTAATATATGGTCATTATTAAAGATGGTTTTCTCTTAATACATATTATTAAATAATTATAGTTGTGAGACCATTGATGAAGAATTAAAGTATGCCTTGGGAAATGGTTATGAAAAAATAGTGGAATGTTTTCAGCCCATGCCCCATGTAATTAAATGTTACTTATGTGTCTATTTTTTTACATATATATAGTTGAAATTATTCATTCATTTATTGAAATATATTATATTATTCTAGACTAATGGAGATGAGAATGATCCAAAGGAATCAAAGGGAATTGATAACTTTTTAACCTATATGTTTTTTATTACATCTTTAAATATGAGCAATTCTTTATTATATCGAACTCACGTTCAATATTTTGAATAAAATTATGGCTTGGTCTCTCCCTGCATGTTTTTACAGACGATGAGTAGGGTTCAAAAGGTGAGGAGATAAATGGAAAAATTTCAATCAACTTCTGACATCAAATTCATTTGATTTCCTTTATATATGTACATATATTTTCATGCAATGCTGTATAGAAATTGACATTTCTATGGGGTGACAACATACCACTTATTTATAGACAAAAAAATTATATGACTATTTTACAATGTAATTTAAAATTTCATCATTGTTTATATTTAT
>ML799869.1:417029-439928 GCA_009831015.1 Picea engelmannii | reverse complement strand
CAGGTTGATGCATGGTTCAGACTTATTGGTACAGGTTTATAGCAGTATATCTCACAGTGATAGTGTGACAGTGGTTCCATCATTCTACTTCTACTTCAGGGTGGTAGGACGGGGCAAGGACAGGTGGTTGTAGCCACCTTCCGATTGTAGCCGGAGAACATTGGGGGTTGTAGCCTCCTACTGGTTGTAGCCAGAGATTTGGGGAGTTGGAGCTTCCCTCAAGTTGTAGGCTGAGAAACTAGGGGGTTGGAGCCTCCTTCCATTTGCAAATGGAAAACAAAGGAATTTGGTGCTTCCAATGAATGTAATTCTTCAAGACATATAAGAAAAAGCATTCTGTGGTTTTCTCCCGATTTGGGTTTCCACGTAAAACAATGGTGTACTGTGTATGTGTATGATTGTTCATTTGTTCATTTCTTATTTACTCTGCATTTGTTGGATAATAATGTTTCATTGATATAGCACTTGGATTATATGGTTAAAAGGGACTAAATTGCTCTATTACTGATTCACCCCCCCCCTCTTAGTAATCCAACAAGATCTTTGTGTCAGCCAGCATTGTCGATTGGCATACAACATCCAACCCTTCAAGGATGAGGTATTATGTGATGTTGTGCCATTAGATGTATGTGATGTTCTCTTGGGCTAGCCATATATGTGGAGACACCATGTTATTTGTGAGTCTCGACCCCGCAGTGTCATTGTTTCTCTAGGGGGTCATATCTACAGAATACCAGAGGTATTTCCGATTATTGTTCCACCTAAACAGAGTCGCAAGGTAGTATCTCATACTGCAAAATTCAGCTTCTTCACAATCTGTTCAAAAGGGGAACAAAAGGACAATGCAATAACTACAACCTCACCCCAAGTACCTTCTATCCAACAAAAGTAGGTCGACAAGGTTGCAGAAAAGAGCAAATATTCCTTCTGCACACCATCATATCATGTAGCTTGACTTGTTGAACAACCTCAACCTCAACAGGTTCGTGACAGACTTCCACAAACTGAACAACACGACGTCTCCAACAAGGCAAGTAGCTCACCAAGATTCAGATTCAGCAAATGTTTTTTCCTCTCCCCCGAGCACTCAACGCAATGGAGACCATTGCTTCCTAAGGAGGGAGGATTGATCTAGGTGGATATCGGTGGCCACCCACCTTTTCCAACTGGCTCAAAATAGTTTTCTGACAATTTTGGTAATTTACTATTTTGAGTAGTTTTTAACTTCGAGGCCATTTTGAGGCCCTAAACGACATTTTTGGGAAAATGGGGAGAAATATGAAAATTCCTTCATCATTTCCTCTAAAATGAATCTCCTCGATGTTACCTTTCCAACAGGCTATCATGTGCCTAAAACGAAGATCGTATGCAAAAGTTACGACCCCGGGAAGTTGATGTACTAACTTACCCAAACGGGGCCCACGTGACTTTTGGTGCTTCATCTCCTAGGGTTAGGTTTTTGGATGTCTAGGGTTTTTGGCATTCCTGTTTATTGTAAAAATGCCTTCAGAGCCTCATTGTAATCATCTTCTTGTGAATGCGAGTAGCCATCACATCTCTTCTCAGAGATAAGTTGTCACCATTCTAGCGACTCTTTCACTCTGTGTTTTTACAGTCTCTGTACATTTCTTTCATTAATAGAAATCATGTATTACTGTATATATGTGTTTATGGTTGCATCTCTGATACATTTATGTTATATTATTGAATATATATGATATCTCTATGCATTTCTTTATTATATCTCCGCTCTCATTTTGTGCCGAAAATAATTCGGATCAAGGCCCTCTTAGGCGAGACATGCCTTCTTTAGGGAGGGAGGCCACTCAACCACTTAACCCCATTTGCATGCATATTGGTCGTTTGAATTTTGGTGTGATCTTTTATTACTAGTTGGCCTTAGGAAATATTTTTTATCTTTAGAGTCTTAAGTCATCGTGGAGTTGTACCAACCTCCCCGTTGGTCCTGTCACTTGTTACAGTTACCACCGAATTTTGTGTCCTTTCCTTCTAAAGGCGTAGAGTTATTATACGTGGTACACACACATCCACTGATCAGACTTGTGATTCTACAAGGATGAGCATTGAACCTAGTCTTCATAATTTTGAGAGCCCTTCAACTCCCATACCCATTATAGTTAATGGAACCCCTTTGACTCATGCAACCTCCATGGTTGTAGCGCCAGAGGCACCTATCACTACTATGGCTTAGCCTATAGTAAATGATCAAGCTACTACCTCGAATCCATTTGGGTCTCTTGGCCACTCACCAAGCTACAATGTTTAGTCCATCCCTATGGCTTCTAGTCCTTTTTCTTATGGTATGCCCAACTTCACTTTGCAGTTTTCGAAATCCATCCCAGTGGTTGTCCCTAATGCTAGCATTGGGCTTGGGGCAGTACATATCCCTACACTCCTTTTTCGTTTGGTGGATCTCAAATCCCTCAAATGACTCCTAATATGGGAGGTGTTCCTGCTTTTAACCCTCGGTCCAATCCTCCTACTTCTGGGTGGAGCAACCAACCTGGCGGATAAGCTTCGGCTTAAGTTTCACCCTACAACCCTACCTCCTCGATGCATATTCTGATCAATACTTTTGGCATGACGAATCCACCTCTATCCTCCATATTCCAACCCGGAGGAGGTCAATTTCACACTTTAGGCAACCCCCAACCTGGATCCAATCCAAATGGGGTCAATTTATATAACCCTCAATAGAAAATTGCTATCGGAATCATGCCCAACCAACCCTATATGAATCATCTTGGAGGAGGGCCTTATAATGTCGGACAGGGCCATGAACTCTACCAGAACCCTAGATAGCCTGCAAATCCGCAAGCACAATCTTTCCCGGGAGGTTGGGGCTAGATGTTGCAACCCCATCTCCCTTTTCTGGCCACGCTTAATCTTCCAGATTTGTCTAAGTTAATGAATAACCCTGTGAGTCACGATCTTACATGGCCCCCCTTCCCCACCAAACTTCCTTCAGACATCCTAAAGTTCGAGGGTAAGAATGGAGAGGATCCTGGTGATCACGTCACTACCTTTCACCTTTGGTTCTCATCAAACTCCCTTAATGACGATTCTATTCGTTTGAGATTATTTCAATGCACCCTCATCAGAGTTGCCGCGAAATGATACATTGAGATACCTAGGAGGAAATATGGGACTTTTGGTTAGTTGGTATTGTTTTTTCTTAACCACTTCTAGTTGCCCATCCGTTATGATGTTGGCCTAGAATTGTTGTCAAATTTACGCTAGGATACCACCACTCATATCTCATACCATATCCAGGAGTGGCGTAGACGGAAGAGGTTTATTAAGACCCATATACCCCCAGCCTTTCTTTTAGAATGGTTTCTTAAATCTTTGCACCCTCCTATCTCAAAGGACATGTCTACTTTTGGGGTTACCACTGAGGAAGAAGCGATATTTAAGGCCCAACAGTTAGACTTGATATATGCTTATTCTGGGATGTTATATAACATTCTACCAAACGCACTGTGGTCAACTTACAACCTGAGACAAAAGCTCGGACCTCATGTCGATGGCATTGTAGGTTCCGCCAATGTAAAGACCGCAAACTCGGTGACAAGCTAGATGAAAGAATTATCTCTAAGCCAGTCTACAGGAGGACCATCCTTGTCTGTGTCTTCCAATCCCACTCAGTTGGTGGATGTACACTGCGTGAAATCTTCGGCCAACCTGAATGGTAACCAGCAACCAGGAGGGAATAATAAGAAAGGGCGTAATAACTGTAAGGGTGGGAAAAATGGTAATAAGCCCAAGGACAATAATAATAATGAGAAGATGGGTAGTAATGCTAGATAGGGAAAACGAGAAAGATGTAAGGTGAAGTTTCCCTGTAATCTTTTCACAGGCGATCACCTTACCCATTTGTGCCCCAAACTTGCAGAAGTCATCAGGCTATTATCTCAATCGCCCTCCATGCTGACGAATCCATTCCCACAAAATTAGCACCTAGGATCGAGCTCCTCGAACGTCGAAAATGCGGTTGGTGGGAGTCAAAACTAGTAGTCGCAAGACGACGACCATTAATGTATCAACATGGTTGATGCAAAAGTTAATGTAGCCACTCGATCTCGAGATTATAGTTCTAAACAAACTATTACTAGTCTAGAATATCCTCCTCCTCCTCCGGATATGACTTTACAGATTGAGAAACCGGAGCCACCATCTCGTATTTTGAAAGGAGTAATTAAGCACTCTACCCATAACCCAAATGCTAGAGTCGCCCAAAAATACTCTATTGTTGAGGACCTGGGTCAAACCCCTTGTGCGATGTCGGCTTTGGAGGTACTCCATATTTGTCCTTCACAGAGGAATGTCTTTCTCTTTGCTTTAAGATCTCTAGAACCCAGTGGCTCAAAAGTTATCAAGTTTGACGTCACAAATGTTAAGCCTCGCTTGCCTTACCATGTGTCTTTCCAAATCCATGTGGAGTACTCAAAGTATACCATCAAACGTGTGGTTTTTGATGAAGGAGTTTCTATGTGTGTGATGTCCCTGGTCTGTTGGAAATCTCTTGGTTCTCTGATTCTTTCCAAGTCATCGAACATGTTGACTGATTTTGACAGTCATTCCTTCCGCCTTCACGGTATTCTCCCTACCTTTCTGGTCCAATTAGGTGGGAAGACGGTAGAGGTGGAGGTAGAGGTAGTTGATGTGCCTCTTGATTATAACCTGTTACTAGGTCACAATTATACTTATGCTATGATCATCGTCGTGTCGTCCATCTTTTGTACTCTTTATTTTCATCATGAAGGGAATATTGTGACGATCGATTAGTTATCCTTTGCGTTCTCTAGTCCTAGTGCATCTCTTAGACTGTCGATCCCTGTGATTGAAAATTCTCAGCCGACAACTGATAATATCAGTGTCAGAATGTATTCTTCCCTTATGGGTACTTTCAATTTCTCGGCACCGAGCCATCATGTTTATGCCATGTCCAGTAAGCCCGTCTCGATAGGGAGGTCCATTCCTTTCCACACTTCGTATTTTAGTGATCTGTGGACCCTACCTTCCCCAACTTCGTCTTGTGAAGGTCAGTCGCATGCTGGGATGGCCATGCCACTATCAGTTGCAGATATTTCTTATCAAGATGTTCTCTACTCTTTCGTTGATCTCGATCATGTTCCCTCATCGATGGACGAGGAGGATCTCGTGTCTAGGCCTGTGTGGGCCACTTCGTTGTCTTGTTCACATGATTTCTTCGATGTGACTTTGCCTTTAGACGAAGCCATCATCGAAGCCATGAATGGTTATGAAAAACCTTGGGATGATATGCATCACCACTCTTATTTTCTCCCAGACCTTGAAAGAATTGAACAAGATGAATTTTGATCTACTTTGAGTGAGATAGCCAGTCACACTGTGGTTCCACTTGATATGCACAGCATTTATGCTAAAGGAAACATGGCGAGCATTTCTCCTACCATCACTATTGACATGTCTTGTACCCCTGGAAAGGTTGAAAATGTAAATATCGGTGCAAATTGTTCGCCAGAAGAAAAACCTGATATACACCGAACTCTTCAAGGAATTCCGAGACGTATTTTCTTGGTCTTATGAAGAGATGTCAGGAATCGACCCTCGTATTTTCGAACATGAGATTAGAACTTATCTGGATGCTAAACCTGTTCGACAATGTCTTAGAGCTATGATCCCTTGAAAGGCCCCTGCTATTAAGGCAAAGGTGGAGAAGCTACTTAATGTTGGCTTCATCTACCCAGCTCCCTTGACCGAATGGGTATCCAACCTCATTCCTGTAGATAAGAAACAAGGAACCATCTGTGTATGTATGGACTTTCACGACCTGAACAAGGCTTGTCCTAAAGATAACTTTCCCACACCTTTCATTGATCAGATCCTCGACGAGTGTGTGGGAAGCAAAGTATTTTCTTTTATGCATGGATTTTCAGGGTATAATCAAATTCAAATCAAACCCGAGGATCAACACAAGACGAAATTTATTTGTCCTTAGGGTACTTTTGCATACCGGAAAATACCTTTCGATATTAAAAATGCCAGAGCAACCTTTCAATGTGCCATGACTTTCACTTTTCACTATCTTAAGCACATAGTCGAAGCTTACCTTGATGATCTTGTTGCTCACTCTCGCAAGAGAGCATATCACGTTATTCACCTTCGCCTTGTTTTTGAAAGATGTCATTACTATAGAATATGGTTTAACCCTCACAAGTGCATCTTTTGCATTAAGTCTGGTCATCTTTTGGGATTTCTAGTTTTTGAGACCAGGATCATGGTAGATCCACTTAAGGTTGAGGCAATATTCGATTTCCTCCCCTGTGCACGATTAGACAACTTCAGGGTTTACAGGGGAAAGATAACTTTCTTCGTCAGTTTATAGTGAATTATGCCACTATCACTAAAGGTTTCATGCGTCTTTTGAAGAAGGACACCCCCTTTATTTGGGATGAGGGAGCCTAGGAGTCCTTCGATGCTTTGAAGAAATATTTGGTGTTGGCACCTTTGTTGAAGCCACCTGAATACAATAGGGATTACCTGCTTTATATCACCATGTCCGAGGATACGATTGGTATGGTGCTAGTTCAGGAGGATGATGAACTCCATGAGAACATCATCTACTATCTAAGTCAAACTTTAGTCGGTCCTGAACTTAATTACTCTCACGTTGAAAAGATAGCTTTGGTTGTTGATCACGCAGTATAGCGTTTGCGTCACTATATATTACTTTGCAAGACTACCGTGGTTGCGAATGTCAATCCATTTCAATACGTCCTTACCAGGCATATCATAGGGGGGAAATATAATAAATGGATTGTCATTTTACAAGAGTTTGATCTGGATTTCGCATCTATGAAATTCAAGAAATACCTAGTCTTAAAAGAGTTAATATCTGATTTTCCATGATTAGATGAGGATGTTATCCATGTTGATTTGTTTGTGGACAAACACATTTTTCTTGTCTCATCATCTGACCCCTGGTATGGAGACATTGTTCTCTATCTTCAGACCTTGAAGTTCTCTCAGCATCTCTCATGAGATGACTGACGACGTATAAGATACCAAGATAAGAAATATACTATCGTCAGTGACACTTTGTATCGCTGAGGAATAGACGATATCTTGCGTCGTTGTTTAACTCATGGAGAAGCCGAGTCTGTCCTGAACGATTTCCACAGTGGTGCTTGTGGTGGTCATCTATCTAGGCTTGCGACAACCCAAAAAATCTTGCGAGCCGGTTATTTCTGGCCTACTATATTTAAAGATTGTATTGAAGTGGTTAAGAAGTGTCACCCCTGCCAGGTGTTTACTCGAAAAATGTGCTCGCATCCATCCCCTCTTCATCCATTCATCATTGTCGGTCCCTTCACCAAGGGGGAGGTGAATTTCGTAGATTGCAACCCAACTTCGGTTGGGGGGCATCAACACATTATCGTGGTTGTCGACTACTTTAATAAGTGGGTCGAGGCCATGCCTATAGTTAAATTCGATGAGAAGATTGTAGCCTTTTCCGTATTCAATCAGATTATCGCCTGGTTCGGTATCCCGAGTGAGATTGTCACTGATCATGGAAGTCACTTTCAGAATGAAATGATGGAAGAAATAACAGTTAAGTTGGGGTTTAGACATGGTCATTCATCTCCTTATTACCCCTAGGAAAATGGACAAGTAAAGGCCATCAACAAGTCTCTCAAGACCATTTTGCAAAAACATGTTAGTCAGAGTAAGTTCGACTGGCACATCATGTTATATCCTGCACTCTGGGCATACCGAACCTCGGTCAAGACTGCCACCATATTTTCCCCTTTTCAGTTAGTACACGGTGTGGAGTCGATCTTACCTATTGAATGTGAAATCCCTTCTCTTAAGTTAGTATTCGCGCTCGTACCTCACACTTTTGATATCGAGCGACACCTTGTACACCTATAGAGTCTCGACGAGCAGCATCAAGACGCCTCTACGGCTATCGAGGTGAACAAATGACGTGTTAAGGTCCAGTACAATAATTATGTCTTTCCTCGGTTGTATGCTGAGGGTGAATTGGTCCTCTTATATGATCAAGCCAAAGAACCGCTGGGGGCAAGAAAGTTTAAACCCATGTGGCATGGTCCTTACATCGTGCAACGTGTTCTAGAAAAATGAGCCTATAAGTTAGAAGATTATGAAGGGAATAAGTTGGTCGAGCCCATAAATGGGCTCTACTTGAAAAGATACTACGCTTGAGCCCCAGGCTTGGGTTGACATTTATGTATACTAATGTAATTTAGTGTATATATCTTTTTCCTTTCGTCTTCGGGTTGATTATTGAGTTTTCACTTGGTTGAAAGATGTCAACGAAGTCTTCGGTCTACCTAGTATTCATAGACGAAGCCAGTCATCATACAAAGAACTTGGCTTTTGCCACTTGGGTGGTTTACTCGCTCGAGGGTCTACTGGTGTCTTCAGGTGGTGTATGCCTAGGGCCATCCACGAACAATGTATCTGAATATAGCGTCGTTATAGAACTTTTTCGCGATGCTATCTCATATGGCATTCGTTCATTAGAAGTTCGTCTGGATTCCCAGTTAGTGGTACGTCAGTTGAACGGTCGTTACCGCGTGTGTGATCCTACTTTACTCCGATGATTCCTACGGGTACATATTTTAGAACGCAAATTTGATTTTATTACATATTATCATATTCCTAGGAGTTCTAATCATGTATCTGATGCTTATGCTAATTTCATTTTAGATTGACATTTTCCACATAATTAAAATTAAACAAAACATCTCATCAATGTACACATTGTAAAATATAAGTAAAGTCGAAGATCCCTTTTTATATATTTCAAAAATATGGTGTTTACAGTACAAAAGTGGGGCTAAAACCCTCAATACACATATACAGTCGGTATTACAATAGCCACCGACATTTACGCGTGTGGCGCCAGATGTATATCATGGTAGAAAACCACAATGTTTGCGAGACACCGAAAGAGTCGGACCCATGCCCTGGGTACACCAACCACCTGTCGCTACATGGCTTTAGGCAGATCCTCTACCTGAACCATGGGTATCCTGTGAGTCAAAAGCGATAGGTTGCCCTGCACGTTTTGTAGGACCCTCTTGGTTTCTCCTCCCGCCGCCTCGTCTCCTCGGTTCCCCTGTCGATGTCGAGGGAAGCCTTTTGGTCATCGCGGACCCACATCTGCATTAAAAAAAGTCTAGTCAATACTTAAGCACCGTCCAAAAACATTTTTGTCCTAATTATATAAAAATACAAAAAAATGAAATATGTAAAAACATTTGACATACCTATGTCACCGTCCAAAGCGATGACCTGTCTCCACCACCAGTAGAAGAAGTCCTCATTGTAGGGTGTTGGAACCCTACCTCCCCCCTGCCACCTCATTACCTTGGTCCATCGTGCCATGAATGGATTGTGAGGTCCTCTAGGAAGAATCTCAACTCTAGGTCCCAGATCTGGAACCCGCTCGAAAAAGAAACTGCCTAGGATAGAGGCAAACCCAAAATTTCTTTTACTCCCCTATTTGCACTCTGTCAACTAGATCTTCATGTTTTCGAGTAGGGAGTTACACCATTCATATAATGTGGGTCTCGTACACTGCACTGCATAGAACATGAGTGGTCTTGATGCCTAGTGCAACGAGGCCAAACCTATGATCCTGGTCAATACTAGGACGATGATATTCAGACTGAGGTTGTTTATTTCCCGGATAGGGACTTGACTCCCTACCTTAGGAGTCCCTGTGAAACAGTGGGCATCAATGTATTCCTCTATATTCATCCCACTGCCTTCTCCCCGTGATTTGAGGTTTACATCCTCTCCCCGATGCAATAGACCAGTCAAAAAATAAATGTCCTCTACTTCAATTCTCAATGGTTGCCGATCAAGATTGAAGCTCTCACTCTTAGGGTCCCAGTAACCCACCAGCATATCCAACAACCTCACCTGGGCTCTCATTCCTTTGAGCGCCCAAAACTTATACAAACCACATCGCTTTAAGTCCATTTAGGCCCCTGGATCTCGATCTATAGCAACATTGACCTCCTCGTGCTCTCTCTCTATCCATTCAAGAACCATCATGTCAAAGAAAAATAAAATTTTGAGTTAGAACCCTTCAAAATGATTGTTTGTGTGCTTGTATGTGGCTTACTTTACACACAGTCCTGTGTAGGGATTGATATACACCCCCTATAGTTAAAACATGAGTGTATACCTTCTCGTATACGTGACCTAATCAAATCCAGCCCACGTACACCAAAATCTACACTTTGCGTCCTTAATAACTAAAAATTTAAGACCTAATTCAAAATTTTAATCCATTGAAATTGAAGAGGAAGATAACAAGAATTAACTGATCTAGGCGGTTTGTGATTTCATTGCTTGATGCTCCCACAATCATCATTTGAATCTCGGAGGTATTTTGGTCCAATTTGCACTAGTTGGGTAAAAAATCAAAATAGTATAGTAATTTTTTATTTTATTACTATTTATAAATTATTTTTACCCACTTTCTATAGTTTTAAGCCATTTTTCCCCCTAATGGACTAATACAAAGGTGGATCGAGTTGGTTTTTACATTTTTGACCTAGAATTCTTGCATATTTCAGCGTTATGTCGGTTGTTTGTCACCATGGGCAGGTATTTTCATTACCCAATATATAGGATAGGTATCCACTATATTATGCATTTTCGCATTATCCTATAACTGTCACTCTTTATGCCCTAGGTACGAACCCATTTGTTGCAACACAGAACCTTCCATATGCTATAAAGTCGTGTCATTATCAAATGGTAGATACTTACCGAACATGGGTGCCCTATTTAGATCCCCTACTACATTTGGTGCCCATGTAGAGATTTTTCCATAGGACCAAGAGTCCCTAATAGCTAATACGTGACTTGATGATGAGACTCATTTCTCACTCATAAGCATGCGGCCTTATACCCCATGGACTCCCACATGAGTTTTATTTAATCTATTTTCCAAATCGTCTTGAAAAAGAGAAAATATTGTCGAGTAATTTGTCCCTTTCACACTCGTTAAACTGTACTTGAAAGGTCATGAGTCTTAGTTAAGATTTTTTCCGACTCGTTATCAAAAAGTGAAAATATTTTCGAGTGAACTTATCTTTTTCACACTCGTAAATTGGTTTTGAAAAGACGTCTATTTGGCACAAGTTTATCCCTTTTTCACACCAAGTAGACTAAAAGACATAAAAAAGGACATTTTTTGGCATTAAATTGTGATTGCATCTCATGCCCTTGCTTGCAGTATTGAGCCTATAGTCAGTTCTCGCTTTGCGTTATAAACCGTTTTCCTCATTAGTCTTGCATCCTCAACCAAGCAGAGCATTTTTTATATCCTTCGCAATTTGACACCCTATACCTAGGAGGGAACATTCCCCGAGTGTCCATATCCCGCATGCATTTCCCTGCATTGAGCATAGGTACGTTCCACTGCTTGAACTAGTTTTGCTTACTTGCGACACTCGTTTCCTCCTCTATATCATAGCATTCATTTGTCTATGAAAAAATAAAAAAAAGACAGGCTGGAAGGGAGTATTATCTTATGTTGGTAGCAGTCGTGTCACCTTTGAACAGAGCACAAAGTTATTTGAGTCCATTCATGATCATAATTTTGGGATTAGCATGGCCTTAGGAAGTTGAGCTCATTACAGAGTCTTCTCTACCGAATGGTTACTCTTCCAGTCCCTATAGAGAGGTTTATTGATGCCTCATGCATCCCATGGTTTCATCATTGGGTCTATGTTGCCAGAGTCCTCCATTTGTCTCTTTCTCTCGTTCAAAGGAAGTTTATTAACCTGTGTCGGCCACTCCTCAGAAATATTGACTTTTCATGTCAGCCATACCCTCAGTTTGTCTTAGAATCACATGATATTGTAGTCCTATCATGCACCTTGTCCCTACTTTCATCATTGGTAGGTAACCTTGAACCCATCAGTCGACATTTCATCATTGGTCATTGACTGGGTGTTTTCCCTTGTGTTCGACGGCAAGACATCTATTCACACATTGGGATACGTGTAGTGTCTTGGATTCCATTGGCCTTATTGGTGTTTTCCTCACCTTTGTTAGCAGTTTTCATCATTGGATGCTATTCAGAGGGTCTTTTCCATGTACCGCCTGCACTTGGCACACACGAAAGACTCACAAGGTCGTTGGTTCGTGAACTTGTTCTTCGTCCGATTTCCACCAAAGCATGAAGCTCCTGCTTTGTTCCTCATTCTAACTAATGAGAGATGCCTTAATGCTCTCCTTTTAGCGGGTCTCCTTCCATCGACATCAGCCCATTAATTATGGAAATGAGACCTAGAGTCTTATGAGTACCTTGAGGCTTGCAGTCGTTATTGACAGGCTCTCTCGCCATCGACAGTTGGGAATACATCAATGTCTTTTGATCAATGGATTCCTCAGGTGTTCAGCATCGACTCCTTTATTTACACTTGTAGGAATGTACTCGATGCCTTGATACCTACTTTCATTATCGGTAGGTTGTCTCGCGTTTGTTAACGGTATACTTCAATGACCGGTAATCAAACGATGTCTCATTGTGTTCGACCTCAACTCCTTTATTCACATGATGTAGACTTGCACCTTTGGTGGATTGTGTAGAAGACTTGAAGACATCAACATGTGGCCGCAACTTTCTTGAGTCGTTGCTTCCTTTTCATTGGACCAATACCTATATGACTTCAATGATCATGGGAGATCAGATTGTACTCCATGGTATACAGATATCTTCAGATTGGTTTTGAGACTAGTTCTACTAGGCCTTGTTCATGACTATGACAACTATTGACATGTAATCGCATTTGTATTTTCCTATTCATGGCCACGAACACTTGTTTGGTATATTTTCACATGGATCTGCAGTGTAATTTTATTCGCAACCATGTATGAAAAGTCAATATAGAATGTAATGAGCAACTGAGTCCGTCCAGCTGGTTCCCTACCACTCCACTTCTGGGTTGTTTATAATGTATTTCGACCATCGTAGATACTCCTCTGACCTCATACATTAGGGGGAATCTATTAGAGAAAGATTTGTATCACCCTATGAAATCTTGTAGAGTTGGCCTTATTCCATTTCCCTATGTAGACTTATTTTCCCTGTTGCTAAAATCCAGAGACAAAAATACAAATTTTTCCACTTGTACGCATCTTGCACACCATACAACAAGCGTATACGCTAGCTGCTCCACTACAACCTGCGTACATCAGGATTTTTGCCAAAAAATTAAAAATTAAATGTTGGGTTTCCATGTCACGACAGGAGATCTTTGATCATTGGTCTTTCATATACTGTAAATGTTCTAACTCGGCCCTTTAGTTTCATTTTGAAGGCTATAAAGAGGCCAATTCCAAACTATGGAAAAGGAGAAAGAATTCAACTTTGAGAGCAAAGTTACTCTGGAGAAATTATTTACTTCATATTGAATCTGCATCCCTTTGTCCTTTAAGTCTGAACATAGTGTTCAGCCCCCAAGCTCTTCCCTTATTGATGGAGAATCTCATTATCTCCCTTATATGAGCTTGCCTTTTGTGGAGGATTGAAGTGGTGGATGCCCAGCTGGAAGGAACTTGGTTTCTCATTTCTGAACCGTGCCGACATGGAAGTTTGTAATATTTTCACTTCTGCTAATCATTTATTAATAGAAATACTCCTTTCCCATCCAATTGATATCTTGCAAATATATGAGTTATTATCCATGGGCATATTTGTTATGTATATTGATGGATTATGCTATCTAATGTGCTAACCCTTTTATATGATCACCGTATGCTTGTTTTTCTTGTTTGTTGAGAACTTGTTGCAGGTATATAGCTTTAGGTCGAAGTGCTCAATAGTGGTCTTCATCGAACATCTAGACGAGGTAGTCCTCTTTCTTATCTCTCTTGAATATTGGTTTATATAGCATGTGTTTGGAATGGAGTTGATTTCTACAGTCATTTCCATCTATTGTAGTTCACCCTAGCTATAGAGAGATTTTCCTCATAACAACCACCTATCTATTTGGTTGTCTCATATGATCTATTGTACTTTATAACTTGAAACTACTACTTAAGAGCAACAGTAAACCTTTCCCTGTTTTCCTGATTCATGAGGATTTTTCCTTTGGAAAGATTTTTATTTTGTATGTTAAGGATTTGATTATTGTGTGGACCAGCAGGGAAGTCTAGCTTAACCAATAGGGGGGCATGATCAGATTTCATTTCAATAGGGCAGTCCCCTGTATCAAACCTCATCACTCTAGAAGTAAAACTTTGAGAGAAAATTAAGCAATCTACCACACTTTTACCATTGTAAGTTTGCATGTGATACACCCTGAAGCTAGCCACCCTCTCATTCCATTCTAGATAACCATGCCAAACAAACTACAAATCCCCAAAATTCTTCCCCAAAGTGTGTCACACCCCCATTACCATTTTGTGAATCTCTTTCCCATGATTGATCTCCACTCCCTTCCAACCATAAGGGATTGTTTTCCCCTCTTTCTTCATTTCTCAACTGGAGATATTGGTTGTTATATTTCCTTGCATTAAAATCACCCATTAACATTACTTCTCCCAAGTGGATGAATAGAGAGATATCTCTTTTCAATGAGGAATATGGGTCTTTGTTGTCTAAATTGCTTCTTTTATAGATCTTTGAGTTTTTTTGGGAAAAATAGCAAGCAACCAACATGAAAGTAACCTCCTTCTCAGATATTTGCAGCCAGATGTATTGTTTGTTTGGGTCTTCTTTTACCACTTTTACAACACCACACCATTTTTCTTTATTAGCACTATAACTCATTGTGTCCTTTGCCTGTCTCATTTCATTTGTTCCAAACTAAAGTTTTCTTGTACCCCTTGAAATCTGGAACCTTGCATCCATTGTGCTCATGTGTTTTTACAAGAATGATAATATTTTTCCCCTCTACTATGGGCTCCAACCCCGGACCCCTTCTCCATGGATAAGCTCTGCAATTCCAACTTAATACCTATAAACAGTCCCATGGGGCCCTGATTTACTATTTCTTATTTGAGAAATTATCACTGATTTGAGCCTTCTCGTTCTTCTACCATGCCTATTTTCCCTCATTTCTTGTTGTTTTCACTTTTTCCCACTCCTTTCTTTGTTGTTCTTGTTGAGAAAAAGTCAAGTCCTCATCTAGGTAGATGCGTGTGCCTCTGAGAAATCCTCTATTTCTAAGGATCATATTCAAATCCTCTACATTCCTTAAGATAACTCTTACATGTCTATCTCTTCCTCCCTCTATCTTCTATCCAATCCTACTTGCCTGGTGAATACACCCTGTCCATTTAAACTTATCTTTAAGGAAGTCCCTTGCTAAAATGTTTGTCCTCTCATTTTCACCAAAGTCCCTCACTCCTTTGATAATGATATTTGCAGCCTTGCCTCGCTTATCTTGCTCTTCCTTTATTTGTATTTTGATTTGCTTCTCAATGATTTCTTTTTGTTTGTTTGATGACCCACTTACAACTTGTGACCATGATTTAGCCTCTTCTATCTAATCTTTTAGCTGATTTTCTTTAGCTTCCAAGTTGGCTAACGCTACCTGAATCTTTTGTCTTTGTGTTGTGTCCACTTATTTCACCAATTATGATTTCTCAACTTTAGTTATCCTCATATGTTATAATTCTTGTTTCAAGGCAGTCACTTATTGCCGTCCTATTTCCATTTTAACCTACATGCTTGAGATTTGTCCCTTAAGCGCTTTATTTTCTCTCTCCAATTTTCTCTTGAACTCAACAATTTCGTTTACTTTGTTTCCTTCATACCTTATTTTCTCTTTTAAAATTTTGAGTCTCCTTTTCATGCTCATGAGTTCTTTCACATATAGCTCAGATGACCACATTAATAGTGGGGAATTGTAATAGTGGAATGAAGACATACATACCCGAATGATAAAATAATTTTTTTACTCAAATGTGACATGGATCCTCTTTTCCCATATGGGCACTTCAATTTAATATCACCAAGAAAGTGTCTTACTAATTTTATTTATTTTAAAAAGGGGGAAATATACTTCTAAATGTTATTTTGTATTGTATATAAGATGGATAAGTGAATATTATCATTATTGAAGTCTCTAAATTTGATATACATCATATAATAAAAATATTTGGCTTTAAATAGGTCACATATGCTTTATAAGTAATAATTTTTAAATTAAGATGAATGTATTTAAAAAAATTGTTTTTCTATTAATGTATTAAATTAAATATTTGAATTTTATTATAAAATAATTTATTGAAAAAAATATTATATCTAAAAAATAAAAAATATTATTTTCTATAAAATCATAATTAAAATAATATGATAATTTTTTTGTATTAAATTAAATATTTGAATTTTATTATAAAATAATTTATTGAAAAAAATATTATATCTAACAAATAAAAAATATTATTTTCCATAAAATCATAATTAAAATAATATGATAATTTAAAAAAAAAAAAGAGTAAACCTATTTTTTTATTAAAATAGTAACTATTTTATAATCATAATAAAACCAAAATCTAAAACTAAATATAAATCTCCAACTTATTACGGACTAACTTAATATAACATCTCTCCAAGGTATTATCCCACTTTTTAATGACCCAAGGATTACTCCTTAAACGTACTCTTTACTTGAGAACAGAACCTACACTAATGTGTCGTGCGTTCAAAAGCGAAACCAATATATTGCAAAATGTTTTCAAGATTTGTTCTACGGAACGGAAACCAAACCCTAATTTAATTTAGCGTGTATATATTATTTAAATGAAATGCTCCGTCTTTGGGGACATTGGGGATGTAGCTCAAACGGTAGAGCGCTCGCTTTGCATGCGAGAGGTACGGGGTTCGATACCCCGCATCTCCAATTTAGGTTTTTCTGTGTTTGTGTTTGCGCCTATTGTTGAATTGCAGCATTCAATGAATTGAACGGTTACAACACAGAACGGTACGCAGTAAACTTGGAGTTTATGCAAAATAGTGATTTCCTCCCCCAATGTTTCAGGGATTACTATCCCCAAGCCTCCTCTGATTCCATTGGATGGATTAGGAGGGTTATAAGGTGATGAGACTTTTTCATCAGGGAATTCAAAGAATTCACCTAAAAAGATAGTTGAATTGGATTCTCACAGTGATTCTGAAGCCTCTAGTTAATAAAATATAACCTCAAGCCAAGGACTAGAGGAGCATCCATTTTAGCAAGAGGTTTGGGAGTTTTGGAAGAAAAGATACCTAAGTGGCTTAGAGGGGTAGAAAATCCTTTATATCCTTGGCTCAAAAGAAAATAAATTCTGAAGTAAAATGTGGAAGACAATTGTCACTTATTGGATCCCTTAGAGAAAATTCCCACATGGATGTTTCAAAATGATTTTCCTAACTCTGAATTGTAGAGGACTGGCCAATTCCTCAAAGAAACTGGCTATTAAAATATTAATTGATGTTCATAAACCATCTATCATTTTATTGCGAGAACTTCTAATAGACAGGGAGAAAGTTGTCCAAGACAAAATATATTTTTCATATTGTAATTCCTAGGATTTTTTATTAGCCCTAGGAAATTCTTTGTTTTGTTTGGGCCTTGGAAAATAAATCACTTGTTTGAATATATATGGGCCTTACTTGGATAGACTAAAAAATTGGGAAAAAAAATTCAACAGTGAATGGATTCAAAGAGGATTGGTGGTAGTTGGAGGGGATCTAAATTTCTTACTAGGAGCATTAGAGGTTTGGGGGCCAGTGGCCCAGGTAGACAATTTGTCTAGATACTTCATAAACAAGTTGGAAGTGGTAGGATTACTAGATATAGAGCTTGCAAAACTAATCTTGATGTGGAGAAACCAGAGGGGAGGGGAGAGAAAAATAAAAAAGAGACTAGATTACGGGTCTCCATTGGGGGGACTCAGATCATAACCCGGTGCTTCTTGAGTTGGCCCCTACCCAAGGGAAACCACCCAACCCCTTCAAAATGAACCCTGGATGGCTAAAAGAAGAGGATTATGTGAATAAGATAAAATAAGTTTGGAAGCCCTTTGATGACTCCTTACATGAATCAACTCTACAATTGTATCAAAACATAAAAAGGGAAAAGCAAGATGCAATCAAATGGTCAATGGAGAAAAAACAAAAGGACGATAGGACTTTAAAGGAAGTAGAAGAACTTCTAGCTTCATGTTACAGCAACAAAGGATTTGGATTCTTGTTAGAGAAGCATAAAGTTGAGATAAAAACAAGTTGGATTCTTCTTGGAGAAGCATAAAGTTGAGATAAAACAACTTGAGAATAAAAAGAGGTAAATTCTTTTGGATAAAGAGAGAATGGAGGCTTAAAAGTAGGGATATTTGGCTATAGACAGGCGATGAGAACACCGAATTATTTCGTAGATATGCTAACTTTAGGAAAAGTATAAATTCTTCTTAGAAGATAGAGAAATATAATGGAACTTGGGAAACTAATTTCGTAGAGATCGTAATAGAAGGGGTCAAATATTTCCAATCACTCTTTATAGCTAATTCTCGGGAAACTATTGCAATAGTAATCAAATTGTCAAGTTATTTCCCAAACTTTGTCAATCCAGAGGATAATCGAGACCTAATGGTGGAAGTTGGTAAAGAACAACTTCTTAGGACCCTCCAAAGCTTTCAAAAATACAAAATCCTTGGTCCAAATGGACTCCCAGTAAATTTTTCCTTAATTGTTATGATTTTATCGAAGAAGACTTAAGAAGAGTGGTTGAGGCTTCAAGAACCACGAGGAAAACATTGGCAGCCTTTAATACAACCTTCATAGCATCAATCCCAAAATCCAACAATCCCTCTTGCTTTGAAAATTTTCGACCAATATCCCCGTGTAACTGCATATACAAAATTATCTCAAAGATCATATCGAGAAGGATGAAAGGTATCCTCTCCAAACAAATCTACCCTGAACAATTTTTTTTTTTGGAATGGTGACATAGTCATGAGGCTGTGGGGGTTGCACAAGAAGGACTACACTCAATAAATATTGGGAATCTAAGAGCTATCATTGTAAAAGTGGATCTTTCCAAATGCTTTAATCGGGTGATTTGGCTTTACATAAGATTGGTTCTTATTCATCTGGGATTTTGTCATCAATTTGTCATTCGGGCAATAAACTATATCAGCTTGGTCTCTTTTGCAATTCTTATAAATGGTGTTGCAACCCCCTTTTTCAAGATAGAAAGGAAGAGTAAACAAGGATGCCATCTATCCCCCCTTCTCGTTCTTCTCATTGCGGAAGGGATCACCAAATCCTTAGAGGATGATTCTAGAAGTTGCAGTCTCAAAGTTATAAATGTGGAAAACTCTTGTAATGTTACTCATCTACTTTTTGTGGATGGCATTCATATCCTTTGTGAAGGCTCCAAAAGAATGGATGAGAAACTTAATGAGATCATTGACCTTTTCTATGAGGCAATGTGTATGAAGATAAACTCAGCCAAATCGATGATCTCCTTTTGGGGTCTCTTGGAGGTAGAAACAACTCAAATCTCACAATTGTTTCCTTAGAATGTAGTTGATTTTGATGCTAGAATGAAATATTTAGGATTTCATTTGTAAGCTAACTTGTATCAAAAAGGTGATTGGTAGTGGTTAATAGTGAAGATGGAGAAAATGATTAATACTTGGTGCAACCGTTGGCTCTCCAAAGAAGGTTGGATGGTCTTGGTCAAAGTGGTTCTTGAAGCTATTTCATTTTACTGGATGTCACTTTCCTAGATTCAAAAAGGTTTATTGGAAAGAATCATGAAATTATGTTATAGGTTCATTTGGTCCGGAGAGAGAGGGAAGAAAATAGTGGTATTGGTTTCTTGGAAAACAATAGCAATTCCAAAATCTCAAGGAGGATGGGGCCTTAAGAACATCTTCCTATTCTCGAAGGTATTAACTGCAAAAATTGTTTGGAGATTGGTTCAAGGTTTCGGGTTGTGCGCTCATGTCATAAAGGACAAAGATATAACACCTAACTCTATGGGAGATTATGTAAGAAAACCTGTAAAAATTTCTCAGGATGCCTCAATTATATGGAAAATAATTATCTCGACATTCCCTTTGATTGGCAATTGGATGGTATGACAAGTAAGGAAGGGAGAAAATGTCCTTTTAGGACTAGACCCTTCCATAGGAAGCATGTATTCTTACAAGCTACCAGTGCATCTCATAAATGGATAAAAAAATAGAGGATACCATACCTGAAGGAAAATTACAAGAGGAAACAAAGACAACAATAGGTAGCAACCATGACTATCTTGGAGAGAGATAAAACTCAAGGAATAGGATGCAAACACATGGAATAACTACATAGGGAACCTAAGAAAGTGTTTTATTAGACTAAGTGATGAGGAAGACTAGTTAATATGGTCACTGAATCCTACATGGTATTATGAGCCAAGAGTAGGATACAAAGCACTTGAAATTGAGGGAAATGACAATCCATAGTCCTAGTGGTGGATTCAACATATATGGAAATTTAATTTCCTAGCTAAATCCAAATTTTGTATGTGGCTCCTTCTAAACAACAAAGTGTTAACCTAGGACATTCTGCATAAAAGAAGCTTTAAGGGCCCAAGAAGGTGTTGTCTCTATATGCTCAACAATGAAAGTAACTCGTATCTTATTATGTCTTCCACATATTCAAAGCAAGTTTGGTTGGCGATAGAAGGATTGACATGCCCAAAAAATTATTGGAGAGGGAACACCATAGAGGAATCCCTTAGACAATGGTGTCTAAACAAGGAAACTAAGAGGTACAAATCTCTCCCCCTTTTTATTGTTTGGGGAATATGGTTGGCCTGGAATTCCAAATTCTTTGAGGAAGTGGATACACTACCTCTAAAGTGTGTTATTCAAATCTTAAATATTCATTTTTCCTTTCCTTGGTACAGGGAAATTCAACCCATTAAACAAATTGTTGAAGAAGTCATAAACAAGGATATGTCATGGGATTTCTTTGATAGTTCTTCTCAAGGAACCCCCCCTAGAGGCGGGGATGCGGGAATTATCCATATTTCCTCCAACCGTTGTATCTCTTTCAAAGCTAGAATAGGCCATGCTACAAAAAAATTCAATGAGTTAATGGCAGTAAAATTGCTACTAATGTTGGCATAGGAAAATTGAGTTACTCAAATTCAAATATTTGTAGATTCACTTCTTGTTATTCAATGGATGAAGGGAGAATTTACTTTGAGGAACTTCACTTTGCAACCTTTGTTTCTTGACATTTAGAAAATTAAATCAACCTTCACTCATATCTCTTTGCACATGTTTAAAGGGACATAAACAAGGAAGTAGGTAGTTTATCCAAAGAAGGTGTTGCGCTAGAAAAAGGAACATGGGAGATCCTCAAAAATTCTCGACACCCTTTTGCTTGTATTCATGACCCCTAGTATTAAAATTTTCACTTTTTCTAAACTTCTAGACATCTGAATTCTTATATGAAGATTGGTTGAATCTTCCTATATATTAATCAAAACTTTATATATAAATTTTGAAGAAGAATTGGTTGGTGATATTAGATAGAATCAATTCTATTTTGTGGAGATGAAAAAACACCATGTTTTTTATATTTTAAAGTATTTAGCTACAAAAGACTGCCTCAAGTCTTATGCTTCAGGCCTTATGAGGAAATCTGGGATGCTACCCAATATCCAACTCTGTAATTTTGTTTATATAAATAAAATTGCTCGACTTTTTTCAGAAAAAGATTCAATAATTTATGCATCAAATTTAAATTGATTATGAGTCATCATCATCTATCAACCTAAAATTAAAATGGTTACAAATACAACCCATATATATATATATATATATATATATATATATATATATATATATATATATATATATATATATATATATATATATATATTTNATATATATATATATATATATATATATATATATATATATATATATATATATATATATATATATATATATATATATATAATTTCTTATGAAGGTGACGATGAGAGAGGTAGAAATTAGGAAAGAATTAAACAAATTATATATATGTATGTATGTTGGTTCATTCAATACAACTCAAAATATTTTATTATCGAGGTGGGGTTGGGGTGGGAAATATTTTATTATCGAGGTGGGGTTGGGGTGGGAAAAGATATTAGGGAATACTTATTATGATGCATAGAAATATTAGGGAAGACTCAATAAGTCTTAATACTTTAACTTATTATTTTAAATTATAATATATATAAATTTGTTAGCGCATTCAATATAATTTAGTAATTTACTATGAAACTTCACCATCAATCAAACTTAAAATAAAATTGTTACAAATACAAACAAACAATTTTAAGTTAAACACACACGCATGTTCATTCAACATATATTAGTTGTCATCTATCAAGGTCTATGAGTCTTCATCATTTAGGGACTTAAAATTAAAATTGATACAAATACAAATAAACAATTTTAACTAAAACACATATATGTTGGTTCATTCAATATAACTTAAAATTCTATTTTATAAAGGTGGGGTGGGATTAGGTAGATATTTAGGTGGACTGGGAGTGGGAGTGGGTAGGTAGAAAAACATACACAAATATTTCAATGGATACACATTCCGGGAAACCTTCCATGTACTTCTCCTCATTCAACATATATTAGTTGTCAACGATCAAAGTCTATGAGTCTTAATCATTCCTCATTTTGACAATAGTACGGTAGGTAAACTAGTCGATTGCATTTTTGGCAACCTAACCAGACAGATACATCGAGTGAGGCTCAATCATATCTATAGAGGAATCTAGCTGGAGGATTGGACTCTGTGACCTCTTGCTTGTAATTCACAACACTCAACCACTCGAGCCACCCCACTGA
>ML799869.1:403904-416979 GCA_009831015.1 Picea engelmannii | reverse complement strand
AAAAAAAATATTAGAAAAGATTTATTATGATGTAGGGAAATATTAGGAAAAACTTAAAGTTGTTTGTTTGTATTTGTAACAATTTTTTTTGACATAAACATCTATATATATGTTTAAGTTTAAATTGTTTTTTTTTTTTTTTTAACAATTTTAGTTTTAGGTTGATAGATGATGCATGCTAAATTGACACATAAATTATTAAATTATATAAAATGTTATTATAATATATATATGTGTGTGTGTGTGGCAGGGCGATTATTTCATATAACTTAAAATTATTTTTATAAGTTCATTCAATATAATTAAAAAATATTTTTTTAGGAGGGTGAAGGTGGGGATGGGGGAATATATTAGGGAAGACTTACACAAATTTAACTTATATATTTATATTGGCTCATTCAATATAACTTAAAATTATTTTTTATAACGGTTGGAGAGTGTAGGGAGATATAAGGGAAGACTTAATAAGTCTTCCCTAATATCTCCCAACACTCTCCCACCATAAGTATTCCTAATATCCCTCCCCCGAGCTCCAATCCAACTCAAAGATATATCTTTAAAAAAAATCATTATAGTAGTACATCTATAACTATCTGCAACCTTCATACTATCAAGTATACTATATATCAAGTAATTGAAAAAAACATTAGAATTATCAATCCCACATACTGACATACAACAAGTTCAAAGAACTTCAGAAATCATTTAATGAAAATTGTTGTAAATCCATTTGTTGATGTGTTTTTACCTATAAAATAGAGATCAATTTTTTTTTTGTTAAACTTGGAAAGTTCCAAATAATCTTCAATTGTTGATCGTGAAGACCCAACAAGTTTCCAATTAGCTTCAGTTCTCCAGTTCTTCATCATGAAAGTCTAACATAGATAATTTATCTTTGAAACAAAAGAGAAGGAGAAGAAAATATACTAAAAGAAGGAAATTGTTTATGTTTATCTTCTCACTAAATAGTCTTATGTTTCAGCTTCGTTCAACACTTCACAAAATCTAAAACAGAGGTCATATGGCCAAGATATGCCAATTTCCCCACTCGTCTCTATTTTCTCAATCATCTCTATACTACTACCCCATACTTATCCATTTTCCTTACTCCCCATGCTCTTTTACTTAGTTATTTTCCTCACTTTCCACGTTTAACTATTTCCACACTTAACCATTTCCATTTCCATTTTCATATTCATATTTCAATTTTCATTTTCCATATCCATTTTCCATTTTCCATTTCCTTACTTTCACGTAACTCTACGACTTACCTCCCCAACACTTGGTCATTTTTCATGACTTACCACATTTTACTCCTTTTTACACTAAGTATTCCATTATGGATGTGGGAAAACCTTCCTCTTCATTTACCTTTTCTCATCATGCCCATGTCCCACAACCCGCAATTCTGCGACCCTCAATTCACACCTCCAATTCTACATCATTCAACTTGCACCTTCATTAAGTTTTACACTTAGTTGATTTTTAATCTTTCAATGTGGATGCGGAAGACCCTCCTTCACCCATCTTGTTATCACATAAAGTTGCCTTGGGTATTTTATCTCTTAGGTTTAATTTTTTTTAGCCTTTAGACTTTAGGTTTGCCTTGTTTTTCTTTGTGTGATCTGCTTAGGTTAGATTGAACAAATAAAGACTTGTGGTTTTGGCTCATTTTTGGCCCACACATAGGTTTTAAGCCTAGGTTCAGTTTATGGCTTATGGTTGTGACTCACCTCTTGACTTGACATCAAGCATAACCCCTCCCATGATCTTATGACTTGACACATCACTCCTTCCACTCTTACCCTTTATCCTTGCCATGTTGTCCCTATGTCCGATTAAAGGGTGGTCAAATCAAACTTTTGAAAAAGGGCATTGCCAACTCACTAGGAGTTTTCATAGCACACTCCTTGTCCTTTGATCCTTTCCATAATTTGTCATAATCCGATGAGGTCATGATCTACCTTGTTTTCAGCGCCATTGTTCGTTAAAGGTGGATATTAAGATCTGGTTATTAATGAGTTTGCTAACAGTTTTGAATATTTGAATTTTCTCAAACTCGGCGCTGCTAAAATTACTAGTTCAGACCAGTTGCAGGTTGCGCTACGAGATCAACTACTAAGTCTGAATTAGAGGCTGATGTCGACGTGGTGGTTTCCTAACCAATTGCAGATCATCCCTTTTCAGTCACTTCTCCAGGTATTCTATGAGCTCTCTCCATTTCATACCAAACTCTTGAGATACCTCCTGTATGAACTTTTGATAGCTCCCAATGCTGCAAACTACTTCCTCCTTCACCCATTTTCATCTATAGCTTCCCTCTCATAGAATTTGCAACCATTTTCACCTGTTTTTCATCTATTAGAGAGGCCATTTCATTCTATTCCTGAATTTTGAGTACCCTTGCAATCACTTGTTCCTTGTGTGTGCACTGCGCTACAGAAAAACATTGTTGAAACCTTGCTACATATCCCTTGTTTTCCCTGTGTTGTGTTCTAATTGGATTGGAGTTTTACATGTTGGTATTCAAAGACCCATGCAATAGCATTTTATTTCATTGTATCATCACTCTTTCATCTTGAGATCTACCTATGATTGTTTCCTTAGCCCTCACTACATCACAGACTTTGATTCGTTGTCTTTTCCCATGGAGACACCTCAGAAAAATAAATCTCACAAGGGAGGAAGTGTGGTCAGGACTGAACCATCAGATATGCACCTGTTTGATGTTGATCCAATGGTCAGGGAGGTTTTTCCAAGGGTTGGTTGCCTCTCTTTTTGCCAAAACATGCAGAAGGGAACATCCTGAAGTAGCAAGACAATTTGCATTACATTTTGATGGCATTAAGACTAAGGTGGGAGATCTTGAATTTGAGGTATCTGAAGCCTCTATTGCAGCATCCACATGGATTCCTAATATTGGTGAGAGGTGGTTTAAATCCATGATCTTAAATGATGCCTTCTCCAAGGACTTACTCAAACCATATTATCAAGAAGACAATTTTTCCAAGGGAGTGCCTAGAAGCCATCTAGTTGAAGATTTTGACAAAATGTTGAAGATCATCCAGAGATACTTTACATGTGAGGGAATATTTTACATGTTATACCAGTACCATATAAGGAGTTTTCTTCATTTTACTGGTAATGATGTAATGAATATCCCTTTCTACCTTTTGAGGAGCATGGGGAAGATGTCTGATAGAGTCCAAGCCAAGTCCAAGGTTGTGGACAGTAGTGTCTTTCACTCTGGATTGATCAGGATGTTGGTGATGGAAGAATTGAAGAAGAGGAACATTCCTTGGGAATATTTCATTGTTTCTTCTCACATGCAGTTGGACATAACCTCCACTCCTTAGTCTAAGATGTAGATTCGTCTACCATCTACTAGTGTTTCTCTAGCAGGAACAAGCAAGAAAAGAAACAACAAATCCATTGCTCAAGACAAAGAATTCATTAAGGAAATTGAAGAGGAAGAGAGGGAGGGTTATCATTCCCCACAGAGAGACTTTTCACCTCATCCTACACCTGAATTGGAAGAAGTCCCTTCCTCCACCAAAGCCACAACCAAGAAGGGAAGAAAATTGAATTTCTCTTCACCTTCTCCAGCAACTAGCATAAAGATCAGGAAGCATTTCACTAGATCATCAACCCTCAAGGAGGTTGTTGAAGAAGAAATATTACCCAAGCTCTCAGTCCCAAGGAAGGAGAAAGAGAAGGGTAAAGGCATCAAGGAGCCTATTAGGTTGATGGACAGAGCCTCTATGCAGCAGAAAGACAAAGACGAGGACATTGAGAAACATGTTGAGGTTACCAACATCATCACTCCACCTAGTAATCACACTTTCAAAAGGTTGATCAGACAGCTCAGGAAGGCTAGAAAGGAGGTTTCTCGTTTGAAGGAAGAAAGTTTGGAAGACAGAAGAAAGATGAAGGAGCTCATGGAAATTTACAACAACACCCTTTATCTGGAAAAAATTGCAGCTAGAAGAGCCCTGCCTCTCCATAAGCAACTAAATAACCTCTACAGGAAAAACAAAGGCTTTCAATCTCAAAATAAATGCTCAAGGAAGAATTGCAAAATTTCAAGGATGAATTGGCTCAGAGGAACTTGAATGTTCTAGTAGAGGTTTCCATTGAAAGAGAGGAACCAGTAGTGAAGAAGAACACACCTACAGTCAAGAAGACTATCCCTGCAAAAGAAAAACATGTTGTTATGATAGAAGGAAGCTCTCTTGCAACAAGGAGGAGTGCTAGGTTGATGAAATAGTTGGGAGAATATAAGCTCCATTTTTGTGGGTGGTCTCTTTTTGCAAGAGTAAGTGATCAACGAAGTATAATGTTTTCCACCTATATAGGCATCTATAGGCTCCTAACCTATCAGCTAAGTTTTTGTGCTTTCTAAGGTTTGGTCTCATCACACAGAAAAAGCACAGACATTATTTAGCACCATTGCACTATAGAATCGTCTATATCATATGTTCTTCAATTGTGTTGCCTAATGCTACAAAATCTCCTAGCCGAAATACATAGTGGCACGGTTGTTTCTGTAGAATGCTACGAAATATCCTAAGCTGAACTTAACAATGGCGCTACCAATTCCGCAGGATTGTATCACAGTGGCACTACCAAATCCACATAGTTTTTTTGATGAAGGGTGCTACCAATTCTGCAGGACCATTTCAGCGATGGCACTACCAATTTCGAAGAGGTTGTTTGAGGTGTGGCGCTACCGAATCCACATAGGCTAATTCGGGAGGGATGCTACGAAATTGCACATAGTGATTACACAGGATCAACGCTACGAAAACTGCAAGCTTGTTTTGGAGGAGAAGCACTATGAAATGTGCAGAGTTATTTTGATAAGGGCGCTACAGAACTAGCTACCCAATGCGCTACTGAATGGCGCTACGAACTGGTACCTGCAATCAAGGGATTCAAATTCAACACTCTTTTGGGTGGCTGATGATGTGGAGAGGAGCGAGGATCACAGGTGGCAGCATGGTGACAACATACAAACCCTGGAGGACACTTGTCAATAGAAAGGAATGTGCCATAAGGGAGACAATGTCATTTAATATTTATTGGAGTGATTGCCAACATAATTCCTTTTTTGTAGAAGTTTTTTAAATAGTTGTTAGCACAGGTGTTAGATTGAATAACTGATTTGGAGAATCCTATGGGAGGAAGGCCAACTCGAATCTCTAGTTGTTGCCTTCCCTTTTTTGTTATAAATACACATTCCAAATGATTAAGAGGGTTTGAATGGTTGAGTTAGGCTCCCTTATTGTAATAATTTTGACTAAGTAGTCTGGTTCTCTAGTTATGTATTGAACTTGATAATTTTTTATTAATATAAGTCAGTTTCTCTTATTCCATATTGTTGCCTCTTATGTTGAAGTTTCCATGATTGAATGATTCACATGCGATTGTTATGGTTGTATTATGATGAATGTTTGATTATAGTATTGCTATGATGTTCCTCAGTGTTCTTTAAAATTTGAATTCAAGAAGATCGTATGTTTGAGTTTTTCCTCCTTAGGATGCTTGAAGACCTTATGTCAATAACAGACCTTTACACCTCCCTCACCAAAGTCTTCCTTCTATACACTTTTACTCCCATTCAATGATTGAAGTTTATCAAGACCTCAATTGCTTGCGCATGCTAGCCTAGATTTCTGAGTTAAAAAATAATTATCTTGAGTCTTGTCCATTTGACCTTTAAACACTCATTTACATTTACACATAATATGATGGGTATTGGGCTTATCCTCTTTGTAATCTGAGGATGATTCTTAGTGCTAACACATCCCTTGACCTCTCATTTTCCCATCCCTCGACTTCTCCTCCCTCAACCCATCCCTTTACCTCTCCATCGCCCATCCCTTGACCTCTCCTTCCACAAACCGCATGACACCTCTACTCCTATAACCTGCACGACTTATCTTATCTTTCACTCACCTTCACTTGGTTTATTTATTGAATGCGGGGATATGAGAGTGAATAATTCTAATTTATCATGTCTCCCTACCCAGAAAACCTGCATCCCTACCTCATACTTAGTCATATTTACCGAATTTTATCTCCTCTCCTACCTCCTTTACCTCCGCATTCTCGTAGCTCTGTTAACCTTTCTTTTAATTTTTTAATATTATTTCATTTAATACTATTTCCTATCCTAAGTTTACTTCTCTTTATTTTGAGACACACCTTCTCTTGACATCTAATTTGAGAAAACAAGAGCTCCTCCAAAATATAAAGAGATGAAAAAAACATTGGAAGTGGTTTCAATGACTGAAACATCATTTATCAGGCCCTAACATTCAAATTACAGTCAAGACTATTTTTGGGCTTGGAAACAAGTTATTTTTGGAAAATAATTTATTTAAAGAAATTATTGAGCTTCTAAAGTGGGTCCCAATTGATGGAACAAATATATCATTTCACATTTACAAAAGGAAAACAAAACCCTAAATGAAAAATGGTTTCAAGAGGGTGAATAAGATATTACAAAAGAAAAACAAAGGAAAATTCAAAGGGTTGGTAGTGGGCTATTACAAAGTTTTCTATAGAGGATATTTTTGTTGGAAGCAAGTTTTGTCCTTTCCAAAGATTTGTGAATCACTCTTCTTGAATTTATCTTTCATATTCCTTTCTTCTCCACTATCTCAATATTCTTCCATACATTTCGCGTGACATTTCATGTCTAGAGGAGCAAAATCCATGCTTGTAAAAAATAGATGTAAGTTATTTAAGTTTATATAATTTTCATTAAAATTTTGTTGAGGTTGTTTCAACCCTCTTGTTTCAGACGTTTTTAAGCTTATTTAATTTGGGACAACACTATTAATTTCTCCCACAAAGAACTATTCCAAGGCATTACATTAGTGATTTTTCATACTTTGAGTCTAAAGCGTGAGATTTCAAATGTATTATCCATCAAAAAAAAAATCTTTAGAGGTCACAAGTTCAAATCCAGAGGGGGGTAGGGTATGTATACCTTCGTAGACTTTACCAGTCAAATCGTTGGGCGGAGGGGGGTCCCTTGTCCCATAAACAAGGGGGTCTCATACACCAATTTGGGGTGTCGGCTTAGTTGTGACCTTAAAAATAGATTATTATTATTATTATTATTATTAATGAAATGATCATCTAAATTTCTTTGATGACCTGTCCATTTTACTTTTCTTTCGTCTTGCAAAGTCATAGTTGATTTTGGATTCACAAAACTTTAAAAGGAAGGAAAAATATACGTCGAAAGAAAACTGTGTACAAATCTCTTTCAATTATATTTATTTACTTTTATTTCCATGAATAGGATGATGTGCTTAATGAATAAATATGCTAAATGAGATCTTTGTTGGAAGATATTTTGGGGTTTTCTATTTAGCACTCACCCATTTCATTCATCTATAGCCATAGAAAGAATCTTCCAATATATTAAGCGAGGAGAACCGCCTCTATAAAAACGAGGAGAGTTCTTCTTGTTCCCCACAAGATTTTATCGCAAATGTTGGTCATTTTCCCTTGATAGAAAAAATGTAATACCCCAAGGATGAGCCCCAGTTATATTGTTGAATTGTAATTATGTTTATAGGCTGGTGAGATGAGAAATTATAAGCTGAAGACTTATATGTTTATTAGGCCGGAGAGCCTAGATGCTTAAGGCCATGAGCTTGATTTTGTATATGTAATTATGTTGATCATTAATAAAATATACACATCGTTGCATGTAGACCAACCATGAAGAAAGAGTGATGGGGGACTAAGCTTCCACAAGGTTGAGTAAGGGAGGAGGCTAAGTGTGTGAGCCTAGGGGCTAAGCTAGGGGGGTTACCTCTAAAGGGGATAATAATTTATCATTATTTCCTAAAGGCTAAGGTGGACAATTGATCAGTGTTGTCATAAGTTCATGGAAAAGAAACGTATGCTAAGTGGAGTGCATGCTACTCCAGGAAGACAGGTGTCGACCTAGGCTCATGCAGTTAAAGCTGAAGAGTCAGCCCGTGTTGGGGGTTCGTTGGTCATTCTCCATGGGGGTTCGTTGGGCCATTCTTCCATCCTCCGCCTAAACTCATGGATGGCCATTCTCGTCAATCCCATTTTTCCTTTGTGGTCGACCTCTACATACCCTCACGCATCTTTGAAACCAAAAACCGTGAAGCAGACATGTGTTGTTTGTTGTGAAGCCAACACATCCTGTAATTCCATGAGCCTTGCTATGTCTTAGTGTTTGACTGATTACCATTTTGGGTGTCCATACCCGTTTTCCCTATTACTGATGTCTCCTGTGAGCTAATGGAGGGTTGTTGTTGTTGTTGTCACCCGTACATTTTTGGAACTGAGTCGAAGATCTAGTTGAAGAAGCAGGTTGTCATGCATGTGGGTAACTCTCTCTAGGTGAGAGAGTGTGTTGAGGAAGTGATTTCTCCTGGAAGGGGTCCCGTAGCTACTACAGAGCTCTGAGAATTCTGGTCCAACCTATTGATGAAGCCCAAGGCAAGGGAGGTTAAGAAGCCAAAGGACTGTGAGACAATGAAGGTGTATACTCCTAGGGTGGGACAGACATGTGGGGAATGACAGTCTGTGAGTAGTGGGCATAAGTGACTCCTTCCTCTGAAAATGTGTGACTTCTTTGTTGACCTTGCCTAGCCTAGGAATCCCTTTCCCGGTGGAGCTTAGTCCCAGCTCGGGGGTGATCTATTGTTGAGAGTGATGAGTAGTGTGGTCTAAGGCTGGGAGGTTCGTGGAAGGTCTGCACACAAATGGTGGATTTACTCCAGTTAAAAGATAAGTATCATTCTATCCTTAATTATGTATGTTATGCATGTCTATGATTCTTGAATGCTATCATGTATTATGTTGCATGTATGAATTGTTGTTAATTCCATTTGAGTTTGTATGGTAGTAGTAACTCTGTGATAATGATTTTAAATTCGTTAAATATGCATGTTATGTATACTATATGTTTCGCAGTGGTGTTTCCCTGGCTTGTAATAGGAGGGTACGCTACAGATTGGTATCAGAGCTAAGTAATGTGTCAGAGTAGTGGTGTTGCCCAGCTGATGGATGGCCAGTGATGCTACGATTTGGTATCAGAGCCAAGGTTTTCAAGCACTGAACCTGTATGGGCCATGTTAGTGAAAGTTGAAGCAAAAGATTTAGAAATGAATTACAAAGTGGATAAATTTCAAGTTCAGGGCCAAGTTTTTCAAGCACTGAGCCTAGATGGGCCAGATAAATGGTCTTTGGACCCAAGGTTTCAAGTGAAAATTGTGTCTGGAGGAACCAATTTTGAACATTAGAACATTCATGAGTGGCAAGAGGTTGCTTTGGCCGTGTTATGAAGCTCAAGGGTGTAGTGGTATTGTAAAACCACTACAGACGTGGTATTGGGCCACAGAGTAATGTGGGTCATAGGATCTGTTCGGAAGGGACATAAATCCTTTACGACCATTAGATATGGAGGAGGTGCATAAGGGTTAACCTAGAATCCTTCAGACTTCACGACGTCAGTGGAGTTTGATGCAAAAATAGGAGAAGGGTTGATGTCCTGAAGCTCTAAAGTCCCAAGGGAGGTCTACATCATAGATCTGGGGAGAATCCTTACCCTTAGATCTCACGGAAAATCGTAATTTTGGAACTCGGGAGAAGTGGGATGTGTCGATGCACAAACTTCTGAAGTCCGAAGTTTCGACGTCAAAGAGAAAAAGTGGTGGGGCTAGATGACATCGCCAGATGTGACATGGAATTTCCTAGACATGCCACATGCCACCACCTGGGTAGGTGACATTTGTACTATGTGGACTCGAGGGTAAGAAGTTCGGAAACTCGGAGTTTAGGAGATTGGGAGGGAGCAAGCGCAAAAACTCCTGAAACCTGAAATTCTGAAGATCTGAAGTTTTGAAGATCCGAGGCCCAAAGTCCCGAAGCTCCAAAGTTTCAAATTATCGGAGCTCCGATGCCTGAAGTTCCACAGTGGGTATCAACCATTGGATGTTGGGTAGACATGGACCGTTAATCCACCCTACTTCGTGAGTTCGTTAGTTTAGAACTCAAAAATTTGTTGTGATGTGCTTGGAGGAATTTTGAAGTCATAGACCCAAAGTTCTGAGTAAGCACCTATCGATCTAGCACTTGGTCATAGCCCTTGATCGCATGGGTTGGGATCTAAGAGAAAAGGGGCTAGTGCCCAAGAATTATTATAGAGCTGAGCGAAGCTTGGAAAGAAAATGAAATCTGAGCGTTTCTTAAATCGGATTGGATTATGAATACTGTGGGATTGTTAAGGATGGATGGCCTGACAAATTTTGGTTGACTGCACATTGTGTTTGCAGAGTCAATGATTTTCAAAACCAAACCGAATTGTTGCCTAGTGCAAAGAAATGGAGGAGGCACAGAACGCTTTCAGTTCAGAGAATGAGGATAAAGGAATGGATGTCCATTTGGGAGTTGAAGGATCAAACTCCAATGGGCATGGAGAAGAGATAGATAAGGAATGGTACATGATGAAAATCATTGAAATATTGCAGAAATATGCCTAGACTCACCGTGCAGCTAACATAAAGCTCATGAAAGCCAGGAATCAACAGGGAGAATTCAACTTAAAGTTGATGTGAATCATGCAAAGGATAGAAAGGAAATTTTATAAGGAGAGTGACTCCAGTAAGTCAAGAAGCATTAGCAAGCATCATCGTCACTCCCCGAAGCACTCCAAGAGGAGAGCACACAGTAGTTCAAGCCCATCTCCTACCAGAAAACACAAGAGATCGGGAGTGGATGAATTGAAGGGTGAAATGAACAAGATTAAACCTCCTACGTTTGATGGAGAGCACAAGAAGGACGAAGATGTCGAGACATGGCTTCTTGGCATGAGAAAATATTTCCAACTGCAGAATTATTCCCCTCGTGCAGAAGGAAGAATTGTGATGTACCAACTGAAAGGAAAAGCATCCATGTGGTGGGATCAGCTTGTGCAGGTACAACACATTAAAGATAAATATATTACTTGAAAGGAATTCAAGAAATATTTCGAAAAGAAATACTTGACTAAGAGATACTATGATATAAAGATGAAAGAGTTATTTGAATTCAAGATGGGTAGCATGTCCATTGATGAATATGAATGAAGGTTTTTGGAATTGCTGAAGTACATTCATTTCATCAAGGATGAGACTGTCAAAATTCAAAGGTACCTGAGTGGATTTCCATCTTCCATCGGTGACAAGATCCAGTATGATTATCCTAAGACTATGGAAGAAACCATACAGAGAGAAAAATTCTTATATGAGCAACAAAGTGAAAAGCCTACTTTCCGAAAGGCTTGGGAAGACAAGAAGAAATTCAAGATGGATCAGAGGAAGAAGGGAGCTAAGACATCCTTTTTCAGAAACAATATTCAATGACAACCATCTTTTAGAGAGCCCAGGAAGGCTGAAGTAGGTGGGAAAATGCCAAGACAGACACCTACGGAATGTTGGGGTTGTAAAGGAAATCATAGGTACAGAGATTGCCCCCACAGAAATGACAATATGAGATTGTACATTTCTGTGGGGGCAATAGGTATAGAGATTGCCTGTTGTACATTATCGACAGAGATTGTACAGAAATGACAGCAGGCGAAAACAGTAGAAGATATGGGCAGTAGAATACCAAGGATCTATGTAGCCCTGGACAACAACCAAGTTGATTTTCAATCACACATGATTGAAGTGGAAGGTATGATCAACAACCATGCCTTTACAATTTTAATTGATTCATGGGCTAGTCATAGTTATATAGATCCTAGAGTGGTGGAAAGTTTTCATTTACCAAGAAGCAAGCATGGAAAATTTTGGTTAGTGCAACTTGCTATAGGAGCCAAACGAAAATTTACTGCATTAGTTAAGTTATGTCCAATGGACATGAATGGACTGAGGACAAAGGCCAAATTGAACGTTATACCTTTAGGTTCCTATGACTGTCTAATTGGGATGGATTGGTTGGACCAACACCATTCCATCATAGACTGTCGTAACAAGGCATTCACTTGCCTAGATGAGGAGGGGAATCAGAGAATAGTCCAACGAATTCCTAGAGAGCAGTTGTTGTCAGAGAAATCTCAGCAATACAACTGAAGAAGTGCTACAGTAAAAGATGTCAACTATTTGCAGCCCACATGGAGGAAGTATCTAAGGATAAAGTCTCAAATCTTGAGGACCATGTGGTACTAAAATATTTTGAAGATGTATTCCAGGAGGTACCAAGACTACCCTCGAAGAGAGATATTGGCTTTTCTATAAACTTGATGCCTGAAGCATTTCCAGTATCAAAATCTCCTTACAGAACGAGTACACCAGAGATGAAAGAACTGCAATTACAGCTTGAATAAATTATAAAGAAGGGGTATATACGCCCAAGCATGTCACCTTGGGGTGCTCCGATCTTATTTGTGAAGAAGAAGGATGGAACCTTGAGATTGTGAATTGATTTTAGACAACTGAACAAAGTGACCATTAAGAACAAGTATCCTTTGCCAAGGATCGATGATCTCTTTGATCAATTGAAGGATGCCAAGATATTTTCAAAAATAGATCTCAGGTCAGGATACCACCAGGTAAGAATAATGGATGAAGACATCAGCAAGATTGCCTTCAGAACAAGGTTTGGTCATTATGAATTCACAATGGTGCCATTTGGGGTTAACAAATGCACCCGTTGTTTTCATGTGTTTAATGAATGCTGTATTCAGGGAATATCTGAACAAGTTTGTCATAGTCTTTTTGGATGACATCTTGGTGTATTCCAAGTCAGAGAAAGGACATGAAAAACATCTTAGGATGGTGTTGCAAGTGCTAAGAGAGCACCAACTATATGCCAAATTGAGCAAGTGCTCATTCTATCAAAAGCAGATCCATTATTTAGGGCATATATATAATCTTTTAAAGTGTTTTGGTCATAAATTTAGTTTTCTTTTTCTTTTTTCTTTTTAGTCAGTTTTTTAAGTTTTTATATATAATTTAATTTTTTTTATTTTTTTTTCTCTTTAGTTTTTTTTTTAATATAAATTTAAGTTTAAATTTTTTAATTTACTTTTATT
>ML799869.1:341027-356069 GCA_009831015.1 Picea engelmannii | reverse complement strand
TTTGCAAGTAAGAATGTTTGCTTATTTGTAGTCGCATGTTCCTTGTGTGTTTCTGGTTCCTTTTCTGTTTGGGTTGCAGTTTCGTAATCGTTGGAGATACATATGTTGTTCAGTGGCTCAATGGTTCTTGTTGGTTCGTTGGTTCCCAGGTTGCTGGTTCTGTTTGTTTGGCTGGGGTTTTCTCTTTGGGGTGCTAGGGGTGCAGTTCGACCTCTTCATTCTTTCTTGCTAGTTTGGTCCTTGCTGGTTTCTTTTCTTTGATTCGGCCTTGCAGGGTTGGGGTGCATCGATGGTGGTTGGAGATTTTCTTTTTTCTTCTTTTTTTGGATTGTTATTGTTTTGTTTGGGGCGCTTTACAGTGTTCAGCCCCTGCACCCACCAGTGGATATGCAGTTGTTTTATTTTCCATGTCTGTCAGAGTCGAGATCTGTTATTCTGTGAGATTTTCCTGGTGCTGCAGTCTTGCCATGAAAGAAAATAGCCGCATGCAAAATTGTTCGAGGATTACATGTGAAGTTACAACACCCGTTGTTTTTTTGTTGGAATAAAGCATATGTATGCAGGGTACATTTATAAACTATGTATGGTCAGATGTGTGGATATGACATGACATTTCCTTTCTCCTCTACATAGACTGGTGTGCGCAGGATGCAATTTGTGTTGTTCTTTACATATGATATGTGGAACAAAGATTCTGCAAGATTATATTTTCATGTCTGGAAGCATGTGTGGGTAATTAGCCATGAAAAACTGAGAACTTGTATCGTGTGCACAACAGTCTGCGTAGAGGATAAAGAACATGGCTAGAGGGCATATGTGGATAAATTCCCAGGGAAAAGAAAAAATATTTTAGCTGCGGCCATGCAGTTGCGTGATATTTTGTGCCTTGTAATATATTTTTTCCAGGGAAAAAAATTGTACACATTTACAGCCATGGATAGAGAAGCGCAAAGCTTCATGTTTCTGCCTTTGTAAACTGTTCGTTGAGTCAATTTTTCTCTATGTACATATTGCTTGTTCTCCGTTGAATACCAGCTTCCATTGATGTTCATTAAATTTTGTGGGTTCCCAAATTGAAACAAACAGAGTCGCTGAAGAAAATGAGAGAGTCTCGACTGCATCGGCTGAAGAGGATATAGAAAGGTGCATTCTCGTACTGTTGTTTCATATTGCGATGTTTTGTATTTCATTTATGGTCTGGATATGTGTTAAGCTAGTTGTGTGCCTTCCTACATGGTAATTTTTCTAGGTTGCATACGTTTATTCCTGCATACTAAGCTAGTGCATGTCTGTTGTGTTTGCCCTGCATTGTTGCATTTAAACAAACAGAATGGTTGGACAGGACGAAGGACTCTTTGGCGGGTAAATAGAACTATTTCTTTTTGTTTTACATGTCTGTTTTCAAACTAACTTGCCTTCCTGTCAATTGCATCTTTCGTGTTGTTTCCTTGGAAAAAACAGGTTGCTTGGATAGGGAGATGAATTCTTTTGTGCAGCAGCAGAGGGTTCTGTGGTACAATCTTCTAAAAGGTATACCAAGTGTGCCGAAAAATTAAAGATACAAACTGGGTGTGGGCATATAATATAGAATGCATATATTTGCTTAGTCCTGATGTCCATCCGCAAATGCTTGCATAAAAAAAAGTTGGACTAGTGAGATGGGCATGAGCAGTCAGTCATCCCAGACATCAGTGGACCGACAAGGCCAAACGTAAATATGAATGTGCTCTGATCTTACTATGTTTACTAGAAAAATTTCCTAGGCTATATATTCATCTATGGCATGGTGAATATGTTGATTCCATCTGCAGTACATGGTTTATAGCTCGCAAGAAGTATCAACAAGTACGAGCGAGGCGTCGAACCTGTTGCATGTTCCACATACCAAGAGGTGTCATTGTGAAACTCTGGCTCCATAGTTCATCAAAAGTATGTCTGTACTTGTAGCACACTACCATTCAATTTAGTTTTCCTGTTCAAAAAATGTCTTCAGGTCTAGAGTTATGACATCCAAAGTATTGTCAATAGAGGCCTTGAACAACCGCCAAACTGGACAGGTGTTTGTCGGGGACATAATGGTTGTCTATACCACCTACTTGGACAAGGAAAACAAAAGTAGACCCATTATGTGTGCTGATATGATAGACAAGGATGCCATGATGACAGTCACACTGACTGTTCCTCCACAACTTGTCCAGAAACATGCAGAAAAGATATTGTCGCATAATGGGATATCCATTACAAATTTTAATATATTGTCGAAAACAATATATGACCACGGTGATTGCGATCGAATTATTTCGATCAACGAAGCAAGCATTGTGGAAAAAATTCCTCCTATTTGTTCAGAATACCACTTCCTCCCATACTCAACTATTAGGAAACTTGCATAGAGCACTGATATTTACCAAATGGGAATGATTGGGGTTACTGTCACACTGGCCAGGAAATTTGGGTCGCAACACATTCTCCATATAAAGGATGGAGAGTCAGACAGCGAGAAGATAATGGTACCTCTTTTCATATTCAGTTTTGTTGTTTACTTTCACTTCTGCATGTATGTCGAATAAGTTACACAAATATTGCACTGTTCCATGTTGCAGCTACAATTGTTTGATACGTATTCAGATTTGTTTTTGTCAATGGAACAACAATTGCATAGAGGGAAAATTCCACTTATGTTGTTCAAAAATATAACAAAAAAGAAGGATGCTAGAGAAACGATCTTTCGGACAACCCAGTCAATGTTTGTAACAGAGTTGTGAGTAGATACAGTAAAGGATCTGGAGAAGCTAGCTAGCTCTACAATTGTTTTTCATATACATTTACAAAATCATCCTCGCTTTGCTTATAGAAATAGCCTTCAACAAATTTTTGCAGCTGTTAATTTTATTTTTTTTTAAAGGGGAGGGTGGGATGCAGTTGTGTATTATATTGTTCAATGTATTAATTCTTTTGCTCGCATTCCCAGGTTGAAGGTCTCTTAGTTGCAGCCAATGTGTACTCGATCCCCTTTGAGCCTCTTTGTGCAAAATGCCATTCCGTTGCCTTTGTCTCCGCTTTAATAACTGATGATATGATTGATTGTCTGCGATGTGGTGAAAAATGTCCATATATTTATGGACATTTCCTCAGTGGTGTTATTCAAACCATGGGAAACACAGTCGTGCATTGTACGATCAGGAAGCCGTTGTTACAAAATGTGCTTCCTGAGTTGGCAGAGTTGTCGTATGAAACATATCTACAGAAAAAGGCAAGCAGTGTCTACATGCTGCGGCAACTTCGAATACAAAGCAAATTCACCTTAAATGAGGACAATACAATTTTGCATATCGGCTGAAAAGGGGAAAAAAAAAATTATATGAAACTTTGAGAGGAAACGAAAATACCTCATGTCTCTCTGTAATATTTGTTCAAAATCCAGATGAAAGTTATTTTCAACATAAAACAAATGCGGCGACGTCTTTTCTTTGTATATCAAATTGTTTGGTGCAAAGGTCGATGGGTTTTGCTCTATGGAACCTTCTGGGAACTTGCTTGTGGATTGTTTAAAGTATGGTTGGTTCTTGGTTATCTACTTTGTCTATCAATTTGTATACCCTGGAACTCCAGTTGTTCTTTGGAGGACACCGAACAATATAATTGTTTTTTTTAGCCAGCTGGGACGCAGATCCGCCTGGTAATTTCTATGGCGTTGTGACACAATTGTATTGTCACTTTCTTTAGCATATTTCCTTGATCGATGAACTTGGTCAAACTATTGTTCTGAAATAATTTGAAATCAACGAATATATAGTGTCCAAACTGCGACTGTCCTCACATACAAACAAGAGGCTCTTAAAATACAAATTGGTTGTTGTTTTCGCATTTTTGCTTATTCGATGAAGTTAGTCAAATTAATATCCTGGAATAATTTGAAATCAATGAATATTTAGCGTGCAGAATGCAATTGTGCTATCATATGAACAACAGGCCCTTAAAATTCAAATTGGTCCTTGTTATGCTTGCGGTTATAGAATTAAAAAAATAAAAATCTTTTCTTTCCTTGATTCTTTTAAGAATAAGCAATTTAACATCCTTTAATAATTTAATGCGCTATCTCTCAAGTACATCTGTCAATCTGTATATGGCGGATCTCCGAACGCTATTCGGAGGACAAGGAACAATGAAACTGTAATGTTTCCCCAGGCAGCCCACAAGTTCCTTTGTTAATTTGTATATCACGGAATTGTGGGTAGCTTTTGTAAAACGCGGAACAATAAAGTCCCAATTTTCATCCCACGAGCCCGAACAAAATAGGCCCATTTTTCATCCCGCCAGCGCCACAACCCCTGATAAAAAAAATCGTTAAATATGAAATACATACAGAATTGTTACGGGACATTAAAAGTGCAATGTTTAGTGAACCAGCCCGAGTCCTCTTGTCAATTTGTATATGGCGGAAGTCTAGATGCTATTTCTAGCAGAGGGAACAATGGAGACTCTATTTTCGGCCTGCCCGGCCGCAAACCCTCCATCCAAAAACTTCCTAAAAGTGCAATGTTCAGGCAACCAGCCCGAGTCCTCCTAGCAATTTGTATATCGCAGAAGCCTGGGTGGTATATGTAGGAGAGGGAACAATAGAGATTCTATTTTCAACCCACCAGGCCGCCAACCCGCGATCCAAAAACTACCCAAGTATGGAATGAGGAATCCACATATGTTGTATAAAATCTCATTCCATAGTTAATATAGAGACTGTGTCCACAAGTCCGCTTGTCAATTTGTATATCGCGGAAGTGAAGATGCTATTTGTAGAACACGGAACAATAGATACTTAATTTTAAGCCCGCTAGGTCACGAATCTGCGATCCAAAAAGTTCTCATGTATGGAATGAGGGATCCACATATGTTCTAGAACAATGTGTTTGTACAACAGGGAACAATAGAGGCCCAATTTCCAACCGCCAACCCTAGATCCCTTGATAGAAAAAAATCGATAATTATGAAATTGATACGGAATCGCTACAGGGCAATAAAAGTCCAATGTTCAACGAAGCAACCCGATTCCACTTTTGAGTATGCAATGAGGGTTCTGCATACTTAATTTTCATCCCGCCTGGCCACGAACCCGCGATCCAAAAAGTGCCCATCTATGGAATGAGGGATCCACATATGTTCTAGAACAATACAAATGCACTGTTCATCCAAGCAACCCGCAACTCCTCCTGTCAATTTGTATGTCGCGAAAATCTGGGTGCTATTTGTAGGAGATGAAACAATAGACACTATTTATGGCCAGCCAGGCCGCGAACCCACGATCCAAAAACTACCTAAGTATGGAATGAGGAATCTGCATATGTTGTATAAAATCTCATTCCATACTTTATATAGAGGCTATGTCCACAATCCGGCGTGTAAATTTGTATATCGCGGAAGTGTAGGTGCTATTTGTAGAACACGAAACAATAGATACTTAATTTTCATCCCGCCAGGCCGCCAACCCGAAATCCAAAAAGGGCCCAAGTATGGAATGAGGACTCTGCATATGTTCTACAACAATACAAATGCAAAGTTTAGCCAAGCAACCCGTAGGTCCGCATATGTTGTAGAAAAATGTATTTGTACAACACAGAACAATAGAGGCCCAATTTCCAACCCACCAGCCCCAGAGCCCCTGATAAAAAAAAATTTCTAACTATGAAATTGATACGGGATCGCAACGGCACAATAACAGTCCAATGTTCAGTGAAGCAGCCCGAGTCCACCTGTCAATTAGTATGCAATTAGTGATTCACATATCTTGTATAAAATCTCATTCCATACTTTATATATAAACTTTGTCCACAGGTCTGCATGTCAATCTGTATATCGCAGAAGTGTGGGTGTTATTTGTAGGATACATAACAGTAGATACTTAATTTTCAGCCCGCCAGGTCGCAAACCCATGATCCAAAAAGTGCCCAAGTATGGAATGAGGGATCCACATATCTTATAGAAAAATACAAATGCAATGTTCAACCAAGTAGTCTGTAGCGACTCGTGTCAATTTATATTTCGCAGACAGTTCCAGAGCCCCCGATCAAAAAAAATTGCTAACTATGAAATTGATACGGGATCGCAATGGAACAATAAAAGTCTAATGTTCAGCGAAGCAACCCGAGTCCACCTGTCAATTTGTATATCGCTGAAGTCTGGATGTTATTTGTAGGCAACGAAACAATAGACTGTTTTCAGTGCGTCAGGACGCCAACGCGTGCTCCAAAAAATGCCTAAGTATGCAATTAGTGATCCGCATATGCTGTGTAAAATCTCATTCCATATTTTATATATTGATTATGTCCATAGGTCTGTGTGTCAATTTGTATATCGCGGAAGTGTGGGTGCTATTTGTAGGATATAGAACAATAGATACTTAATTTTCAGCCCGCCCCCCGCGAACCCGCGATCCAAAAAAGTGCCCAAGTATGGAATGAGGGATGTGCATATGTTCTAGAACAAAACAGATGCAATGTTCAGCCAAGCAGCCTATTGCGACTCGTGTCAATTTTTATGTCGCATAAATCTCAGTGATATTTGTAGGACAGGGAACAATATAGACTCTTTTTTCGACCCGCCATACTGTAAACCGACGATCAAAAAACTGCCTAAATATGGAAACATGGATCCGCATATGCTCTATAAAATCTCATGTCGATACTTTATATAGAGATTCATCTCTGCAACTTCCGCTGTCAAATTGTATATCGTAGAAATCTGGGTGCTATTTGTAGGAGATAGAATAATAGAGTCTCTATTTTTGGCCCGCCAGGTCGCGAATCCAGGATCCAAAAACTATGTAAGTATGGAATGAGGAATCCGCATATGCTATATAAAATCTCATTCCATACTTTATATAGAGACTATGTCCAGAAGCCCTCTTGTAAATTTGTATATCGCGGAAGTGTAGGTGCTATTTGTAGGACACGGGACAATAGATACTTAATTTTCAACCCGCCAAGCCGCGAACCCGCGATCCAAAAAGTGCCCAAGTATGGAATGATGAATCTGCATGTGTTCTAGAACAATACAAATACAATGTTCAACCAAGCAACCCATAGCTCCTCCTATCAATTTGTATATCGCGAAAATGTGGTTGCTATTTGTAGTACAAGGAACGAAGAATCCACATATGTTCTAGACCAATACAAATGCAATGTTCATCCAAATAACCCATAGGTCATGTTGTCAATTTGTATATCGCGAAAATCTGCATGCTATTTGTAGGACATGGAACAATATTCAGTATTTTTTCAGCCTGCCAGACCGCAAACCCGTGATAAAAAAAGTGCCTAAGTATGGAATAAGCGATCCGCATATGTTGTATACAATCTCATGTCTATACTTTATATAGAAACTCATCTCCGCAACTCCCGCTATCAATTTGTATGTCGCGGAACTATGGGTGCTATTTGTAGGGAATAGAACAATAGATACTCAATTTTCATCTCGCCAGGCCACGAACGCACGAAACAAAAAGTGCCCAAGTATGGAATCACAGATTGAGATATGTTATATACAATCTGATGTCCATACTTTATAAAAGTACATGTTTAACCAACCAACCCGCAATGTTGAACCAACCAACCTGTAACTCCACCTATCATTTTGTATCTCGTGGAAGTGTAGGTGCTATTTGTAGGACACGGAACAATAGAGACTCAATTTTTAGCCCGCCAGGCCGAGAACCCATCCACCAGGCAGAGAACCATCGGGCCTTCATGTCTCCTGGGTATATCTTCTTTCATTTTTCTTTTGTAACCCGCCTGACTGCTTTTCATATGCAATAATTAAGCTTTAATGCTAGTAGCCATCATGCAACAACCATTACAGTTGTCATTAATGTTTAGAATTTCAGAGAAGATTTGTCATTAGTACGAGTTAAGCTAAGATTTACGCACAAGCATGTTATCCTTTCCAAGTATTCATTTCAAAGGCGACGCAATCTTTTTTTTTTGCCCACCGATGAGTTGGTGCTTTTAAGAAATTTCTGATTCTTAATATATTTTCTCTGTCACTGCCACCTTCGCACTTTTTTCTAATTGTGCAATTAGTGAGCTATGATGGTCACAGCTCATTCCGCACGAACCCTAGAAATTGTCATTGATCAGCGAAAGGATCGAGGAGATATTCCATTGATACATGTTAAACCAGACTTTGTGGAGGCTTATATTATCCCTCCCTGATTTTCATTTGAAACATCGTCTCGAGAAAACAGAAATTCTTAATAATTTGTGGCGACAGTTCTCTCCACACACACTCAACACATTGGGGCATAATGGCCACAGGTTCCACTATTTCAGGGCATATTCTTACTATTCATCTCTCTCTGGCCACGAGAAAAAAATGAGATGGTCCCTTGGTACACCGAGAGATATATTTCAAGCCAAAAAATTCGATGCCAACCTTGGCTGCTCAGAGAACCTGCCCACTTGTAGTCATGCCTATTGCAGAACTTTATGCCATGAATTCCAAGCTAGAAGAAGATGATATGATGGACTATGATACGACAATGGATGATGGAAATGCAAAAAATATTCCCACTCCTGGGCCTAAATTGAAATGAACCATAACAAACAGACCTTCTTGGCTCGATGATCACAGTCATGACAACACCAAAAGGAGTTTCAGAAAAAAAAAAAAACAGACAGTGAATGCAACAACCACTTTGCACTGCCAAAGTAGGAATTCCAGAGTTCCAAATTAGTCCGTTCTGGGTGGAAGAGTTTGACTGTAAAGCAATCATATGTCGATGCTTCCAAAGATATATTTCAAGCCAAAAAAATATTGTCTAATATTTTTGGGTATCAGGTGCAAAACTTTCGCTGCTGCAACACATTTTCATACTAGTCATCTCCTTCTGCCCAAAATGGACTAATTTGGGCCTTTGTAATTGCACATGCAAGATGTACTACTAAATGTTTTTCGACTATGAAGAGCCGGTTTCAACTAAGGGCTATTCCACTTGCCCTGCAACCATTTTTGTCTTCTTCCTCAGGAAAAGCTTCTAAAAAATATCAATTTCAGCAGAGGATGATTAATCGAGGAGAAAACTCCAAGGATCTTGCATATTGCGGAACCCGTGCCCGTGTTTGTTGCAGATACCTTCAATGTTTTCAACCGAAGAAATGGATCCAATTTCTAAGCATAGATGTACAATACTCGATACTTTTCTTATTTGTTTAAATGGATTTGCTATTACGAAATTTTTGCCTTGGACTCTTCATCTCTGCCACTTTTTTGGGTTTCACACATGTTCTAATTGGCATAATTCGGTGTTGTCATACTTTTTCGATCTTTTGTTTACTAATACCAATTTAAAATGTTCCAGCAAAATCGTTCTTCTTGTTTCTAGAGATGCAATTATTAAGTTTTAATGCTAATTAGTACAAAACAAAGTTCACTACTTCAGTTGGTATGTTACAGTCATGGAATAATGTATCAAGAACATAACTGCACAAGCACGTTGCAATAAAATGTAATCTTCAACAACGCATTTCCTGATAACTAGTAGATCATGATTTTGCAACAATGGGGCTTATTTGAAACCAATTCGCACTTATGAAAAATGTCTTCTGCCTTTCTATTTTCCCAATTCACGCGTTTCCAACCACTGCTTCCCCTTTCTTTAAATTGACCCTCTATTTTTCCATGTCCCACAACTGCCACCCAGAGTTCTTCCATATAGAAATTGACAGGAGGACCCCACTGGCAGCATCAACATTGCACCTCTACTTTTCCAATACCTCCAAACAACATTCGTAGCTTTGCTATATACAAATTGACAGATATACAAATTTGCAACCGTTTTTAGATCATGCCCTTTTCTGTATTATAGTCGACCTATCATGCCCTTTTCATGATCTCTTTCATTTTACACATTTTTCACTCAAAAATTCTGAAACATGAAATTTTACCCTTTTCCATGTTACGGTCCACCTATCATGCCCTTTTCCGTGATGCACATTTTTTGCACTGAAAAATTTATAGAAATACAATTTAACCACTGCTTCCTCACAATTTACTGGAACTATTGTCAATCCATTTTGAAGCCCATATGTCCGCTTTCCATACTTCGCCATTTGTTCAAATTTCTTTAGGGAATCGTCTCTTTGTCGGGTTGAAGAAATATTTAGTTCGTAGTCGTTGTTTCCTGTGCTGACGTCCTTTTGGAATTAGCAATTGGAAATTATACATAAGATCTTATTGCTACACATGTAATTAACAATTTCCCTATTCCATACTTAACCATTTTGCCGAAATTCCGAAAATATCAAACCGGTCGCTGAACTCCCCCTTCATGATCTCTTCTTGAATATCCTCGTAACCCTTTTTTGAATCACATCCAACTACTTTTCATAAATTGCCATTCTTTCCTTGCTGTCCGTCGTCTCCATCACCATCGCACTTCTCTACAATAAAAGAAAATATAAAGTTTTTTATATATATAGACATATCTTGTTTCTAAATATGGAATTATTGGCATTTAATTCTAACAGGCCATCATGCAGAAACTGTATATATTGTCATCGATGGGCGAAAGGGCCAAGGAAAGCTCGTATTCATGCGCATTAAACCAAAATCTGCGGGGAGATTATATTGTCCCTTCCGAGTGTTCATTTCAAAATCATGAAATCCCTTTCACATCGTGTGGCCTTCGCACGTTCAAGAAACCTCCATTCCTTAATTTCTCTTTGTTGTACCTGCCACCTTCACATTTCTAAATATGCAATAAATAACCTTTACTCCTAACAGTTCATCATGCACCACCAATACCGATTGTCATTAATCAACGGAATGCTTGAGGAGCTTTCCCATTCATAAGCATTTAACCAAGATTTATCAAAACGTTACATTATTCGTTGTGACTGTTCATTTAAACCATCATTTGCAGCAAAGCAACCTTCTCATAAACCTATGGCATCAGTTCTGCACCAGTTCTATGGAGATACAATGAACATCTTCGGTTGTCGCAACCAGAACTTCCACTGGTCCAGAGAATTTTCTTATTACTCAACCTCTTCCGCAGAGAACCAAGTAATTTGGACCTCTGGGATTGCTCATGCAGGCTGTGTCCCTGAGGTTTTTGATTGTAAGGACCTGGTCTCTTGGTGCGCCGAAAAATTTATTGCAGAGAAAATAATTATTCCACTGCACGACCGCTCTTCTATTTCTTTATCACCTCAGCTCTTCCGACAGATCCTGAAATTGCCTGAGCCAACATTGACGTTCAAAGGAGAAGATTGCAAACAGTTCCTATCAAATCATAATAACATATTGGACCTCTTGCCCCCTTTTTTGGAAAACCCGGATCCAGTTCCTGAAGATATTACAACCATGCAGGTTAGTTCATTTAAAAATCCTTTTCGCGAAATTGCCTGGCTGTTTACAAGAATAACGGGACAAGAATCCACAACTATTGTTTCTTGCATGGCTCTTTACATTTTGTATTTCACAGTCAATGAACAATCCATTTTTGATTGGGGAAGGATAATTTCTTATGAAATCTCTTCCCAATTGTCAAGCTACAAAAGGGGAAATAAATTTTATATGTCATCCTATTTAGTTTTTGCAATAGCACATTCCTGTCGATTTTAGGAACTGTCTCTGTCCAAGAATGTCAACTATGATTTCCACCCAGTAACATTCTGGTACCAGGCTTTGTGGAAGCACAATGCTTCCCACTATTTTTATGAGGTTTTTAATGGCTTCATGTCTGTTTTCAAACTTTTCTTGTTAGGAGAAAATGCTCCTCGCTTATCTGAACATGCAACTAATTTTTTGGACAAAAAGGGAACAGTCCAACATTTGGATAATTACATTGTCATAAGAATTTTTAGCTCCACGAAACAACCTACTCTCCTTCCATGTCACATTATGGACATAATTTTTATTGCAGAAGTAGCACGTCAATACAATTACTGGTTCCATTTGTTCCAAAGGAAGAAAAAAAAACAATTCATTCCTATGCCTTGGAAAATAGGGGAGTTCGTGTTGAAAAACGTCAACAAATTTGACGATTTCGCAGCACATTTTAATATCTCCAACCTCATATATGTTGAACACATAAAATGATTCGACCCCTCTGATTTTTTTAGACAACATTTACATTCACTTGGCCTCGGCGATTGTTTTGTAAATAAACACCTGCCCAAAAATAGAGACAGTCACGGGCCTGCCTTTGATGCCGACGACGTAGAGACAGTGCAAAGCTACACCAAATTGTGCATGCAATAGGGGAAAGACCCCAGTGACAAGAGTGTTCAATCCACAAATACCACTCCAAAAATTATGACATCCCGGAGCATCGCTCGAATGACCCATCACAGCAACAAAGAAACCCATAATTCTTCAAACAGAGGAGGAGATAACGATCCTCCTCACTCTAAAATTGATAGTTCTCACAAGCTTCCAGTGGAGAAGAAGAGAAAAAAAATGTGGGGCAGGCAGAAGACTCGGAAATTTAGAGTGAGAACATGGAAATTGGCACTGATCTGGATACCATGTTCCCCTTCTTTGATCATCCCGAGGACGCCATCCACCATGGCCATCCAATGGACATATCCGTTGCCCAAAATTTTGACGAAGATGAATCCTTCATACTCCAGAGCGTTGTTTTTGATAGTCGGAACAAAAAATTGATATTTCAAAAAAAAAAATGTTAAAAATATCAAAGGCAAATCTTGTTCAGAGGTTGACGTTGCCAACATGCGGTTTTCCCAAATCTGTCAAATTCACACCGCGACCGGAGAAACACTTCATGACTCCATTAAACGCATGGAGACCCACAATGCCAGACTGAAGGACCGAGTCAAGGAATTGGAAGACGATTTCTTTCCTATGCCATTGCTTGTCGATCCTTTGGCAATAGCCATGCCTGGCACCCCTGCACCCAATGTAAAAGCACCCTCCACCCTGCTTGCATCCTGTAAAGGATATGTAGCAAACAATATCACAAAATGAATGGAGTTGGTTACCGATGCTTGGAAAAGATCACAAACCATCGCTTCCCTTGGAATCAGGGCACATAGCTTGCTCGAGCTTTTGCAAGTCGAATTAAAAGATGAAGAAAATTTCTTCTTAAAAATGGTCATCCCTTTTGGCAAGATTATCAACAATATGACAGAAACAAAAAGAAGAGAAGAAGATCTTCCATCCAAAAACCGGATTGGCCAATTGAATGCATGTTGGAAAGAAAAAGTAAACAACATGCGTCTCATTGTTCAGTCATGTGAACAAGTCATATCGAAGAAAGATAAATTATTCACAAAGTTGTCAAATATAGACTTAGCCGGGAAAACAAATGACTTCCAAGACCCCCTCTTAATCACAAACTCCTTGCCCTTAACCAGAGAAGAGTTTGATAAACAAGTTGCTATGTTGAATACCTTCTCTCTAGAAAAGTTTTACAGCATCCTTCAATTTGATCAATCTCACATCCATGACTGGCTAGTCAAATATGCAGTAGAGAATGAAGAAATTCATCAGGCTCTCTCTAATCATTCTATCAACTTCCAGGAATTAGAAAACGATCTTTTCAACATCAAGATCTGGAATGAGATCAACGTCACCCCAATGAGAGCATACATTGAAGAATGGGTCAAAAGGCAATTGAAACAGGCCGCCAACTAAAGACAACAGACAGTTGCCAGCATTCCAGCAGCCGTGGAGAACATCCTTGAAACCGCAGTCATCGCCGACATCAATGAAAGGGAAGCTGCAAGAAAATAGCCAAAGCGCCCATATGTACCCTCACTGTAAGTTTACTCATTCCATCGTTCTTTGTTTCTCAACCCAGTTATTCCACTTTCTTAAATAAACATGTATAGACAAACACTTATACCTTTCCATTTATTTTCTTTTGCAGTTGTTGCACTCTAGCTTCTTTCCACAATCCTGTTTCTTATAATATTTCTCTAATGGTTCGTGGGAGCTCCAATCCCAGTCTACATGACAAACACATTGAAATTCCAGTTTATATGTAACACACTTTGTTTTTTTTGTATATTTCAAAATTTGCAGTGGTATGTAACAAACTTCTATTTTCTAATAGATTTCAAAGAAAAATGCATCTAATTTTTTATATCCTAAAGACTCTACTCTTATCTTTCAACACTCTGTATAACAAATGCATTTATTTTTTAATATGTTAGACTTTTATTCTTATCCTTCAACAGTCTGTATGGCAAATGTTCACAAATACATTAAAATTTTTATATTTCTTATCTCCTACTAATTTTATGTCATCATATATTTTTATCTTTCACCAGTCCACATTGAAAATGCATTTAAATTTCCAAATTTAATCTTGCACTGTCAACAAGTTTTTTACTTTCTTATATACTTTCAAAAAAAAAAATGTTTGCTATATACTTTCCAAAATTAGATGGTGCTCAACCTGCCAACCATCATTTACTTTTGCCCCATCTTCCAAAATATGCACCTTGCACACAACATTTCCCTCATATACATTTTGCACCAAACACTTCGTTTCATTTACACTTTGACCCCATTTTTCAAAATTTGCTTTCTAACCTCCTTAGTAGGGACTCAACTGCCACATAACCTTGTTTTGTATTGTATATAAGATGGATAAGTGAATGTTATCATTTTTGAAGTCTCTAAGTTTGATATACAACATATAATAAAAATGTGGCCTTAAATAGGTCACATTAAATAAGGCTTTTGTATTGTATATATAAGATGGATAAGTGAATATTATCATTTTTGAAGTTTTTAAGTTTGATATATATCAGATAATAAAAATGTGGCCTTAAATAGGTCACATTAAATAAGACCTTAAATAAGATGTTTTATAAGTAATAATTTTTAAATTAAAATGAATGTATTTTTTTTTTTTTAACTAGAACGGTTATGTTGTATTGATCGGTTTTCAGGCAGACTTGAATCAGAAAATTACATATCTAAAGAAGGTTGGTGACCTCTAACAGTGCTGCCAACCTTCTTGTGAACGTCTTGGGAAACCCATCCCATTCACTTCTTACACTAGTTCGGGAGAATGAC
>ML799869.1:318408-328594 GCA_009831015.1 Picea engelmannii | reverse complement strand
ATTGTAAATGGTAAGAATTTTATACAAAATATCAAATACATTAAGAAATCTTCTTACTAAACTCTTGTACAAGTATTTTTATTTTGTTTTGATTACATTATATTAGTCTTTCTCAAATTTCCTGTAAATTGATTGTAAATGGTAAGAATTTTATACAAAATATCAAATACATTAAGAAATCTTCTTACTAAACTCTTGTACAAGTATTTTTATTTTGTTTTTTGTTTTGATTACATTATATTAATCTTTCTCAAATTTCCTGTAAATTGATTGTAAATGGTAAGAATTTTATACAAAATATCAAATACATTAAGAAATCTTCTTACTAAACTCTTGTACAAGTATTTTTATTTTGTTTTGATTACATTATATTAGTCTTTCTCAAATTTCCTTAAAAGTTTTAGTGACCAATCTAAATTTAAAATTATTTTGGTTTTATATTTTCATGAATTAAATTTAATAGCTTCTAGTTTGCAAAAAAACATAATAATGGATTAAATCTACAAACAATGAAATATATAGAAGGCTTCACATAGTTAGAACAAACTATAATGAAGCTGATTAGTTGGTTAATGGTACGTAGACTTTTTATATTCGATTTTAATGAGGCCACAAGATCTTTGCACAAAAGTTGGTCCCCAAGATGTTTGGTTAAAGATTGTTTATATTATCAACAAAAGATTTTTGCTAAAAATGTGGTCAATGCCTTGTGAATTTTTTCTTTTTTGAAAAAACCCTAATTAAATTATAAAAAGAGATTTTTCAAGGGATTTTTATCGAGCTATGTCCTCGACCGATTCCAAACTTAGTGCAATTCTCCATGGTAAAGATAGTGCACCTGTTTCCACGACCAATAAATAGATGAAGCAAAATGCTTGTCCGGTTGGCAGGACAAGCATAAGTTCCAAAGAAAAACTCCAACAAAAGTTGTGAGTAGATGAAAGACTAGATCGATGCGTCCGCCTTAAAATGGTATGCCCTAGGTGAAGGGGAAAATTGCTCTTAACCTCCAAGTTTCCCTACACACACCGAACTCCATAGAAACAATTATTAAATGCATGACATTGTTGGAGAAACAATTATTAAAAGCTCCTTTTGCATTGTAGACTATATTGTCCCATGTGACATGTGATGTGGGTGCATAAAACTTTTCCAGTAAAGATAGAGTATTTATTCTTTCTTGGCAAAGAAGTTACCAACAATGCACATCTATATTCATTCAAAAAGAAGTTGTGATATTATAGGAGTGAAAAGTGTGAAGTATTTGTTAAGGTGGGTTATTACATCTTTTCCAAGCGTTTACATATTAATTTTGTAGGTGATCATGAACGTCGTTTTAATGGTAATGTCCTAGAATCAAACTTCTCCTGAATACCTAGAAAAACATAAGTCGATAGAAATAAATTTGAACAAGTAGAAAGGAAAATAATAGCGTTCAAAAATTAATCGACAACTGAGTGAGTTTATGGGTTGAAGTATGGAAGTACAGAGGATTTGTTACTTTATCTACTATCAACTTTATAACTTAAAGTTGAAAAGTTAATTGTTTGATAAAACCATTAATTCATACTTACAAAGTAGGTCCATTGATATGTTGTTCCGTATCGATAATGAATCACATCGTAATAGATCACTATTAAAATCGATTGATGGATATGTTGTTCATTATTCACGATGAATCAAATCATGCTAAATAATTATTAAAATAATATTATTTGTGAGGATCAAGTCCATTCAATAACGAATAACATTAAAACATCTATATGTGATTCAAAAATATCACTAAAGTTGAATAGTTTATAAAGTTATAATATACATAATCTAAATTACAAAGTATGAGCAACAATCCACAAATCTCATATCTTATACAATATCTCTAGAAATTTGAAAATGTAGAAAACACTGCAAATATCAAATGTTATTTTATCCCATGAACACAACTACCTCAATTCACTTCGGCATTTCATTTCCCCATTTTTGGAGGTATGCTAGTTATAATCATAATAAAACCAAAATCTAAAACTAAATATAAATCTCCGACTTATTACGGACTAGCTTAATATAGCATTTCTCCAATGTTTAGAGGTATTATCCCACCTTTTAATGACCCAAGGATTACTGCCTAAAACGTACTCTGTACTTGAGAACAGAACCTACACTAATGTGTCGTGTGTTCAAAAGTGAAACCGATATTGCACGTTGGGGATGTAGCTCAAACGGTAGAGCGCTCGCTTTGCATGCGAGAGGTACGGGGTTCGATACCCCGCATCTCCAAATTAAGTTTTTCTATCTGTGTTTGCGCCTGTTGTTCAATTGCAGTTTTCAATGAATGGTACACGGTAAGCTTGTGGTTTCTTGCTTCATCTGGTTATAAAGATTTTTGAGAAATCAATCAAATCAATAGGCGGGGATAGCTCAGTTGGGAGAGCGTCAGACTGAAGATCTGAAGGTCGCGTGTTCGATCCACGCTCACCGCATTTTGTGATGATTGTCGGGTTTTATGTAAATAAGGATAGTATCAAATGTTTTTAGCACTTCAAGGTCGCGGAGTATGGATCAAGTTAATGATTTCCTCCCCAACGACGTTTCAGTTTCAGGGATTACTATCCCCAAGCCTCCTTCTCTGATTCCATTTTTCCTCCTCAACGTTTTAGGAATTACTATCCCCAAGCCTCCTTATTTGATTCCATTTTTTTTTGTGTCTTGGGAGGTAGAGTTAGACAATAAGAATATGGATCAAGTTAGTGATTTCCTCCGCAACGTTTCAGGGATTACTATCCCCAACCTCTTTCTCTGATTCCATTGGATGGATTGGGAGGGTTATAAGGTGATGAGACTTTTTCACTAGGGAATTCAGAGAATTCACCTAAAAAGATAGTTGAATTGGATTCTTATAGTGATTCCCAAGCCTCTGAGGTAATAAAATATAACCTCAAGTCAAGGATTAGAGGAGTATCCATTTTTTTCAAGTGGGATAGCAAGAGGTTTGGGAGTTATTGAAGAAAAGATACCTAAGCGGCTTAGAGGGGTAGAAAATCCTTTATATCCTTGGCTCAAAAGAAAACAAATTCTGAAGTAAAAAGTGGAAAACAATTGTCACTTATTGGATCCCTTAAAGAAAATGTCCCCAAGGATGTTTCAAAATGATTTTCCTAACTCTGAATTGTAGAGGACTGGCCAATTCCTCAAAGAAATTGTCTATTAAAATATCAATTGATGTTCATAAACAATCTATCACTTTCTTCCAAGAACTTCTAATAGACGGGGAGAAGGTTGTCCAAGACTTGTCCAAACTCTTAGGGGGATGAGATTTTTCATATTTTTCATATTGTAATTCCTAGGGTTTTTTATTAGCCCTGGGAAATTCTTTGTTTTGTTTGGGCCTTGGAAAATAAATCACTTGTTTGAATATATATGGGCCTTACTTGGATAGACTAAAAAACTGGGAAAACAAATTCATCAGTGAATGGATTCAAAGAGGATTGGTGGTAGTTGGAGGGGATTTAAATTTCTTACTGGGAACATTAGAGGTTTGGGGGCCAATGGCCCAGGTAGGCAATTTGTCTAGATACTTCATAAACAAGTTGGAAGTGGTAGGATTGCTGGATATAGAGCTTGCAAAACTAATCCTGATGTGGAGAAACAAGAGGAGAGGGGAGATAAAAATAAAAAAAGAAACTAGATTACATGTCTCCATTGGGGGGACTCAAATCATAACCCAGTGCTTCTTGAGTTGGCCCCTACCCAAGGGAAGCCACCCAACCCCTTCAAAATGAACCCTGAATGGCTAAAAGAAGAGGATTATGTGAATAAGATAAAATAAGTTTGGAAGCCCTTTGATGACTCCTTACATGAATCAACTCCTCCACAATTGTATCAAAACATAAAAAGGGAAAAGCAAGATGCAATCAAATGGTCAATGGGGAAAAAACAAAAGGACGATAGGACTTTAAAGGAAGTAGAAGAACTTCTAGCTTCATGTTACAACAACAAAGGATTTGGATTCTTGTCAGAGAAGCATAAAGTTGAGATAAAACAAGTTGGATTCTTGTTGGAGAAGTAGAAAGTTGAGATAAAACAACTTGAGAATAAAAAGAGGTAAACTCTTTTGGACAAAGAGAGAATCAATGCTTAAAAGCAGGGCTATTTGGCTATAGACAAGCGATGAGAACAACAAATTCTTTCGTAGATATGCTAACTGTAGGAAAAGTATAAATTCTACTTAGAAAATAGAGAAATATAATGGAACTTGGGCAACTAATTTCATAGATATAGTAATAGAAGGGGTCAAATATTTCCAATCACTCTTTATAGCTAATTCTCGGGAAACTATTGCAATAGTAATCAAATTGTCAAGCTATTTTCCAAACTTCGTCAATCTAGAGGATAATCGAGACCTAATGGTGGAAGTTGGTAAAGAACAACTTCTTAGGACCCTCCAAAGCTTTCAAAAAGACAAAAACCTTGGTCCAAATGGATTCCCAGTAAATTTTTCCTCAATTGTTATGATTTTATCAAATAAGACTTAAGAAGAGTGGTTGAGGCTTCAAGAACCACAAGGAAAACATTGGCATCCTTTAATACAACCTTCATAGCATCAATCCCAAAATCTAACAGTCCCTTTTGCTTCGAAAATTTTCAACCAATATCCCAGTGCAACTGCATATACAAAATTATCTCAAATATCATATAGAGAAGGATGAAATGTATCCTCTCCCGACAGATCTACCCTGAACAATTTTTTGTTTTGGAAGGGTGACATAATCATGAGGCTGTGGGGGTTGCACAAGAAGGACTACACTCAATAAGTACCGGGAATCTAAGAGCTATCATCGTAAAAGTGGATCTTTCCAAAGCCTTTAATCATGTGATTTGGATTTACACAAGACTGCTTCCTATTCATCTGGGATTTTGTCATCAATTTGTGATTTGGGTAATAAACTATATCAACTCGCTCTCTTTTGCAATTCTTATAAACGGTTTTGCAACCCCCTTTTTCAAGCTAGAAAGGAGGAGTGAACAAGGATTCCCTCTATGCCCTTTCTATCACGTGACCTCGGGCTATGTCCCAGGGCTCAACCACATGAAGTGCTTTGAGCTTCGACTCTTTCCATGACATCCAACTCTTACATTCCTGAACCCCAAATTCGGCGAACTCAAACACGTGATGATCAACGGTCCTGGTCCCTCCTTTCGATCGACGGTTGCGATCTCTTCGAACTCCAACCTTCGGGAGTCTCTTGATATTCTCCTATGATATCTCCTAGAGTACTACTCCTCCATCTCGTGCAGATTGCTTCCATGCGTCCCTTCCAGATCCAACGGTCTGGATTCAAACCGCTCTTTGCGACTTCGCGAAGATCTTTGTTTTCTCTTGGAAAACCTCCCGGAGTTCCAACTCCCGGATCTCCTGATCTTATGCCACCTGTCTCCTCCCAACGATGGACGATTTTACGGTCTTCAAGACTTCAACAAGCCCTCGACCTTCTTGCACACTTAGCACAATTTTTGCTCGAGACTTACACTGTTCTCGGCCTTTTCTCTACACTCCTTGCAAATTTTTGTGTTGGTTCTTCTGAGATTTTGATCGTCTTGAAACCTTTGAGGTTCTTATTTCCTCTGCATCCTTTAGTATACTTCCTCTCGCCCTCCTAGTAGCTTAACGCCCTTCCTCCTAAGCTTGTAAGATAAACTTACAGTATTCTTGTCGCACTCCTTGCGCTCGGCTAAGCTTTTCGACAGCTTCTCCCTTAGCCCTTCCACAAGTCATAAGGCATCTCCTTTCCTTTGTCGATGCACTCTTGCAAAGCCTTCCTTCCTTAGAGTGTTCAACAACCCTAGGGTTCTCTTAAGGATTCCAACACTTAAGAATGTGTTGCCCTTGTATGCTCTCGTACTTTCTCTATGCCCTCCTGGTAGAGTGTTACAGAGTATCCAGTAACTCGACGTTGTGTTTCCTCCTACACAGTCTTTCTTTCCAAGGTACTCAACCACCTTGAAATTTCCTCTCAAGTATGTGAATTATCCTGGTGTTGCCTCCTAACAACTTCTCTTCTGACTCGACCAAGTTCAGACACACACTCCTTGCGTCAACTCACATAGTTTCCACCCTCTGTCGTGCACTCCTTGCACTTAGCCTTGAGAACTAGACTTAATCCAACACACTCATAGATAGAAATTTATATCTCTATCCCTACAGACAATTTCTAACATACATCTATATCTCAAATGCATATGAATGACATTCACGACAAAACATCCATTACACAGAAATTGTCATACAAGAAAAACTGTTACTTTCTATTAATGGTGGAATGTCCATTACAATATACGATGCCTACTCTACTAGAAACAATACAAGAGTTTATACAAGAGGGGCTTGAAGAGCTTCCCTCCAAGATAAGCTAGTGGTGTCTAATCACCATTCGAAACTCCTACCTAATGGGAAGATTACAATGATGGAAATCTGATCTGAATTGGATGCAGATCCCTCCTACCATCAACCACTTAATGGCGACCTCATCTTCAGCTTGTGCGAAGGCACAACTTGGCTCTTCCAACCTGTCAACATTAATTGCCTTGATCATGCTTTATATTTTCGAAGGACAAATGAGAGGGTGGCGCCTCTCCCTTCCTTGAATGCAGACCACTCATGCTAATCAAATGGTGTGTGTTGAGGTAGAGCGATGATCTTGCATCATACTCCACGGCTATGAAAATTCATGAGCTCATGTTCATGAGCTTCCCAACTCTGTTGAAATCCCCTTGGATCCCAAACTTTCTCCTGAAGCTGTCTTTCTACTCCTCTGCTTCACTGCTACTACTGCTTCTGCATCTTCATCTTCCCTGTTGCTTGTGCAAGTTCCTTTCTATCCAGCTTCTCCTTGTTGACCGCTTCTTCTGCTGACCTCATAATCAACCTCCTTATCTCCTCTATGGATTCTTCCAACTGCTTCATCGGATGGTTGAACGTGTGTAGTCTACTCGGCTTCAACTCTTCATGTCGCTCCATGGGTAGGTAATCCTTATCTCCCATGATGCTTTCATCCTTTGTGACACTGACTGGACACTCTGCTGTAGAATCCAATTCCACAGTCTTGCCACTGAATTGTTGTTCAACTACCTCTTCTGATAGATTAACCCTTGTCAGTTCTTCGACTGGTTATATTCCAGCTTCCTCCTGCTATAAATCGTGTTGGTATGTCTCTTCCGGCATGGCTATCTCTGCGCAACCACCTTCTAGTTCTGTACTTTCCAACCAATCCTCCAGTTCCTTTAACTCCATTTCCCATGGAGTGAGTAACTCAACTGGGTGCTCCTCTTCTGTTGGGACAGACTTCAATATTTGTTCCTCCTCCTCCATGACAGTCTCAACTTGTTTTCCTTCTGTTTCATCTACAACATCTGTGCTAGTCTCTCCTCAACTACTTGGTAGGAATATCTCGACTCCTCCAATGATAAGAACGCACCTCTGATCCTTCTCCTCTATGATGAAATTTTCCAACTTGTCATCATCTTCATTCACGTGACTTGCATCTCTGCATGAATCTTCATATGGATGAGGCCTTTCTTCTTCCTCTCCATCTGTCAACACCCCCTGCTGACGTGAACTCTCAGCTAATGTCATCTCTTCTCCCTTTCGCAGTTGGCAATTCGGGATGTCTCTTCTTCCCTCCTGGCAGTTTATGAGATCAACTGGCCCCTTAGCATTTCCCACCTAACAACCTATGAGACTCCTCCTAGATCTCTTTCCCTTTCAACTGAGGTTTTCGATATATCTCAACCACCTCTTCAACACCTGTTATTTCCTTTGGACCAACAACTTTTGAACAGGCTACTTAGTTGTCCTTTTCAAAGGCCACTCGTACCTCCAATGCGCCTTTGCTTCCCGCTGCATCTTACATGCTAGCTTATCCATCTCTGCTCGGATTTCACTGAGCTCCTTGTATATCACTACTTTTATTTTCTGCGGGTAGACTTATTTTCGACCATGATCATGACTTCCAAAGGTCATCTTGCTTCACCTTCAGCCCACATGGTTGTTTACCATCTACTACACACCTTGCAACAGTTCGACAGAGTATCACACTTTGTCTCCCTTTCCTACAAAAATCAATTCGGTGCTTTGATACCAACTGTTGCAGACTGCACCCCCCTCGAGGCTACACGAACTCCTGGTATAGGATCGTTCTCAACACCTGAGTCAGATTGACTCTTTGGCTCCCTGATGGAACCCGAAAAACTCTATCACAGGACCTTCTTTCTCCAAAGTACGGGTCCTCTTAACCCCGCGACTCTCTTCTTGGCCCTTTGAAGAAAGTTGGTGACGACACTTAGCTCTTCATGCTAGGCCCTTTCTATCATGTGACATCGGGCTATGTCTCGGTGCTCAATCACACAAAGTGATTTGGGCTTCAGGCTTCATCTCTTTCCATGACAGCCAACTCTTACGTTCCCGAACTTTGAATTCGACAAATTCAAACGGGCGAGGATCAACGGTCCTCGTCCCTCCTTTCGATCAATGACTGTGATCTGTTCGAACTCCGGCCTTAGGGAGTATCTTGATAATATCCTCCAGTATCTCCCGTAGTACTACTCCTCTGACTCATGCAGATTTCTTCCAGGCATCCCTTCCAGATCCAACGGTCTATATTCAAACCACTCTTCGCGACTTCACGAAGATCTTTGTTTTCTCTTGGAAAACCTCCTGGAGTTCCAACTCATGGATCTCCTGATCTTCTACCACCTATCTCCTCCCGACGATGGATGATTTTACAGTCTTCGGGACTTTGGCAAGCCCTCGACCTTCTTGCACACTTAGCGCAATTTCTTCCCTAGACTTAGACTGTTCTCAGCCTTTCGTCTGCACTCCTTGCAAAGTTCTGTGCTGGTTCTTCTGAGATTTTCCTTGACTTGAAACCTTTGAGGTTCTCATTTCCTCTGCGTCCTTTAGAATACTTCCTCTCACCCTCCTGGTAGCTTAACACTCTTCCTCCTGAGCTTGTAAGATGAACTTAAAGTATTCTTGGTGCACTCTTTGCACTCGACTAAGCTTTTCGACAGCTTATCCCTTAGCCCTTCCATAAGTCTTAAGGCATTTGTTGGTTGTGGAGACTGATTATGTTTATGATTCATAGGTCCTTGCTTTCAACCTTGTTTATATCCCATGAATACTTTACACCCCAGAAGTATGTACACTCTTCCACGTGAGGGAGTGCAGAGGGGGGGTACCCCCTCTGCAGGGTCTGGGGGGCCTATCCCCCTGGATGGGGGGTTCGGAGGCAAGCGGGCCCTCGGCGGGGGTTCGGGGGAAACGTCCCCCAAAGGAAAAATTTCCTTGTAAATGTATATTGTAATTTCATTGTAAATCTAGACCGTTCATTATAAGGTCGCAGATCTAACGGTAGAAATTATGTTAGGGTTTTTTGCCCTAGAAAGAAACCCTTTGTTATGAGGGAAATGTATTGCGACTATGCATTATGGTGAGTATTGTATTCTGAGAGAGGATACTGTGAGAGAAAGAAGAGGAAGTTACAACAGGTTTTGTTGTAGGCTGTATCCCTTAATTTGCTGGATAATAATAAAGGAAGGACCTGGCAATTTCTCTAGTGGACGTAGCCCACACTGGGTGAACCACGTAAATCTATGTCTCTCTTGTATTATGTATCTTCTGTGTTTTGTTTCCGCATTTGTTTTATTTTATTGCTTCGCGGTCCTGTTTTTCTAACAACTGGTATCATAGCGAAAGGTAACTCGTAGGAAAAGAGGGTTCCTGGTTCGAGTGGGAGCAATGGCGGAAGATGGAAAGTTTAGGGTCGAGAAATTTAATGGCCAAAACTACCAGTTATGGAAGATGCAGATGGAAGATTATTTATATCAGAAGGATCTAAACCTACCATTGGGTGGAGTAGCAAAGAAGTCGATGGCCATGAAGGATGAAGAATGGGAGATTCTTGACAGAAAGGCTCTAGGAACGATACGGCTGAGCTTGGCAGCGTCGGTGGATTTCAATATTTCGAAAGAAAAGACAACAAAGGATCTGATGGATGCATTGGCTAAACTGTATGAAAAACCATCGACGTCTAATAAGGTATTTCTAGTGAAGAGATTATTTAATATGAAGATGTCAGAAGGTGGGTCTGTTGCAGATCATTTAAATGAATTTAATACGGTTACTAATCAACTA
>ML799869.1:270353-291725 GCA_009831015.1 Picea engelmannii | reverse complement strand
TCAGTCTGCTCCTAAACAAAGTCATTTGGCAGCTGTGAAGAGAATATTTAAATATTTGAAGGGAACAATGACTTATGGACTGTGGTATCCTAGAAATCAAAATTTCCAGTTAACTACTTATTCAGATGCAGACTGGGCAAACTGTGTAGATGAGAGAAAAAGCACCAGTGGAGGAACATTCTTTTTGGGTGACTCATTAGTTGCATGGATTAGTAAGAAGCAAGGATATATTTCATTATCCACTATAGAGGCAGAATACATTGCTGTTGCTACTTGCTGCACACAAATCTTATGGATGATACAAACTCTGGCAGATCTGAAGGTAACTTACACTGATCCTATTCCAATTCATTGTGACAACACCAGTTCCATTAGTGTCTCCAAGAATCCTGTTCTTCATTCCAAGACTAAGCATATTCCAATCAAGTACCATTTTCTCAGAGAACAAGTTACAAACAGAATTGTTCAACTGAACTATATACCCTCTACAGAACAAATTGCTGACATTTTTACAAAACCATTAGCAGCGACCCCTTTTGGATATCTTCGTCAAAAATTGGGGGTGATAATTTCTGGTGTTTAAAAAGTTCTCCTGGTCAGGGGGAGTGCTTATTAAATATCTGGTGAATTTCCTAAATGCTTATAGATGACAGGGGGAGTTTGTTTTGCAACAAGATCAGAGGAAGAATATTTCTTATTTGACATTGATGTCAAAGGGGGAGAAAAGATCACGTTCGGTCGAACCGAAGCAGAATCATTTCGAGAGCAGAGTTGAAGAGCAGAAGCAGAGTTGAATCCAAAGACACTTGGGTGCTTGTGTTGCCATCAATGCCAAAGGGGGAGATTGTTGGCAAATTCAGTGAACAAAAAACGAATGCTTGTCATTGATGACAACAGTGGAGATGGCAAGATAAGAGATTCGAACGTAAAATCTCAGGAGGAACAACATTGAGGAAAACACGCGCAACAAAGCTCGAGATACAAGAGTTTGCAAAGGAGAAGGAAGATGGTGACCGTTGGATCCCATTCAAATCTCCCGAAAGGCCGACGACCGTCGGATCTGTAAGAGTCGCACAGGGGTTAAGTCCTACTGTGCAAAGGAGAAATCCCGGACAAGTCATCGGGATATTAGAGAGAGAATCCTAGCCGTTGATCTGAGCAGGACACGCGTCATCATTCTGGTGAGGCATCGGGATATTGGCCATCGGGAAATCGGGGATCCCGGTGACAAGTGAATCGAGACATCGAAAGTCTCGAAATCCCGGAGGAATAGGGACCGTCCATATGCAAGGAAATGTGGCAAAGGATCGGGCACCGTCGGAGTTTTTCTCATCGGAGAATCGGGAATCGGAGTTTCATGAGTCCCGTGTTCAATTACAACAGAAACCCCCGAAATCGCGATGAAAGAAATCCTGACTGAATCTGAACCGTCAGATCAACATGTGATCTAGACTGTCGATCCAACTCACGTAAGATAGGGACACGTGGCACAACTAGGTAATGACAGGTGTCAGGCAGATTCAAAACTTCAGGCACATGAAAGTCACAAATCAGAGTGACACGTGGCAATATTTAGCACGTGTCAAACCACGAGTGACGTCAGCAGAGTATCGAGAATCGGGGATCGGGATTTTGAAATGTTCAATTCACTTTACAACGAAAACTCTGAAATCGCGATTTGATCGTAGCCATTAAAACAAGAATGAGATTTGGACCGTTGATTTCCTTCATCGAAGAATTGGGGATCAGAACTTTGAAGTGACAAAGTCACTGGACCTCGGGAGTGCCGATTTCGCGATATGCGAAATCGCGATGCAATCTGAGCCGTCAGATCAGGCTATGATCTAGACCGTTGATTCTAGACCGTGTCGGAGCTTCAGGGATCGCAACATGAAGTGACAAGTGAATAAATGCAACGAGACTTCCGAAATCACGATACGCGATATTGCGATTCAATCGCGACCGTTAAAACAAGATCGCACCTGGACCGTTGATCAAACTCTACGTCGAAGTTTCGTGATTCGTGATATCAAGGAGACAAGAACACCAACATAAAATACCGAAATCACGATATGCGATATCGTGATACAATCGTAGCCATTGAGTCAAGATTGCACCTAGATCGTTGATTTGAACGATTTATGGAATTTGGTGAATCGGGATTTATAAGTGAAAAACATGAAGAATGCCGAAACCCGATTTAAAAGGCAAGAATAATGAAGGTTATCCAACGATGCAGATAAGGTTTGAATGTGATCGGAGGGTTACTGTTCTTACACACACACTTAACACTTTCAGTTACAAATCCGTTAGTAAAATGAACTCATCATCGCACATTAGTTGTGGATCAGTTGGCGTTTTGGTTGGTTGGACAGTTGTCGTCATTTTGCCCAAGGAATTGAGAAGCTGAAACATTGTGCCTGTATGTATAAGAGATGAGGAAACAGACTGTGTCGATTTAGCTGTTATGAGGAGGAAATGAATGAGACAGTAAGGAAGAATACAGAAGAGGATGTGTGATAGGAAAGGATGCAGATGTGCAGAGTAAAATGAAACGCAGAGCAAAATAACAGAGGAAGAGAAAAGGAAGAGTAGAATAGCAGAACAGATCAGACTTACAGAACATAGAAAGGAAGGTAAGAATTGATTTATCTGAGAAATTGTCTGTGTATTGATTATGTTTATAAATTAGGGAGGTTGGGAGGTGCTCGGGAGGACTGTTGTCCTCAGAAGTTCAAGTGGGTGCTTGAACACAGGAAGTTGTAGCTTCCATCTGGTTGCAGCCAGAGAAACAAGGGTGGCAGGGTGGTGCTAGGGAGAACAGGTGTTCTTTGTTATGCAGGTTGGAGCCTGTGTAACTGGAAGTTGGTGCTTCCATCCAGTTGGTGTTGGAACATTCAGGAAGTTGGTGCTTCCATCCAGTTGGTGCTGAAATACTTAGGGAGTTGGTGCTTCCTTCTAGTGGGTGCTAGAGAAACCAGAGAGTTGGAGCTCTCAAACAAGTTGTAGCTTGTAAGACAGAGGTATCAACCTCACATTGAGTTGGTGCTCAATTATAAATGTTGTACATAACTGCAAAAGACTGCCTATCATTTCGAAGAAGAAGAGGTTTTCTCTCTTTATGGGTTTCCTCGTGAAAATCTGTCTCTGTGTGTACTTCATGTGTGACTGATGGTCTTTACTTTTACTGTTCATATGCTGTACATTGTTGATGACCACATGAAGAAAGATTAATAATGTTTTAATAGACTTAAAATTGTTTAAGCTTATATACANTTCCTATCAGGAGTCAAACTTGAGGATGGCGGGGAGACTCCACTAGTTGACAACACACTATACAAACATCTAGTGGGGAGCTTGTTGTGTCTCACACACTCCAGACTAGACCTCTCATATGCAGTTGGCATAGTTTCCAGGTTCATGCAGAAGTCGCATGAGCTACATTGGAAGGCTGCAAAGCATATCCTTCGATACGTACAAGACACCATCACCTTTGGGATTCATTATGAAACAGACTCTACATTATATCTCATCGGATTTACTGATTCTGATAGGGTTGGCGATAACATTGATTGCAAGTCCACATCTGGTTACTCACTTAGTCTTGGTTCCAAGCCTATTTGTTGGTCGAGCAAGAAGCAAGATGCCATTGCTCTATCTTCAATTGAGGCAAAGTACAAAGGGGTAGTTATCATAACCATTCAGACTATGTGGCTACAACATTTTCTCACTGAGTTGGGCATTTAGTTTCATCGGTCGATCGTCATCTAGTGTGACAACCAGAGAACTCTAAAGTTCTGCAGAGATCTAGTTCAGAGGTAGCGGACGAAGCACATCGAGATCCACATGCACTACATCCAGGACTTAGTACACGAGGGGATCATCGACTTACAATTCTTTCCTTCAATAGAACAAACGACAAACATCTTCACCAAGACCTTCACTGAGCATAAATTCCATTCTCTGCGAAGTCGTCTTGGAGTGAAGGACAGAACTTCCTAGCAACTGTAGTTCTTCTTTTTACATACATTGTACCTTGAGGAAGGGGGTTTTCCCATGATGTTTTCCCTCTTTCCTCACTTTATTTCAGTGTATCTTTTGTATTTGGGTACCTAACATGGCCTCATTACCGAGACCCATTCTTTATTTTCACCATAGTGATTTTCAGGGGGGGTGTTGGAGTTACTTCACACACACCTAAGATTTATTTTTCCTAAGGTTTTTCCTTGTTTATTAGTCATAATTAGTCATTATCCAATATCATATATTTTAGGGGAAAATATTCCACCTGGAGAATATTATCTTTCATTTGACACTTCAGTTTGACTAGTTGAGTTGAGTTTAGATGTTGCATTGGTTTTGTCACCATGCAACATTGAGATCATCACCAACTAATGCGCACTTTCCTTGGGATCATCACCAGACTGGCGCATTACCCTTGATTTCCTGAGTTAGCTCCTCACTACTCTCTATTCAGTCAGTTAACTGAAGACTAGTTGACTAGTTAAGTCAACTAGGTGACAATTCACTCATGTAACAGCCTGAGAGACTAGACTAGGTAGAAGTTCACTCACGTAACTACTAGTGTGTGTCCAGATCACTCTAGACCAGCACTATGGCACATTGGTTCTCCTCCAATGTGCACTCATTGAGTTATACAAACTATATCATGTGTAAATTATTCATTATTCACAATGGTTATTGAGAATTCTTTCATTCTTTCTCTCCTTCTTATTTCTCAAATTCTCTCTGCAAATGTGTGTATTATTTTTTAGCTAGATATATTTTGTGCAGGTTCAACACATTTACAAATAAAACACACTTTTGATGCAATATGTTATAATTTTTATGTAGATGTTATGTTATTTTAACGCGACATTGATGAAATACAATGCAAAAATGATGCTAATAAGACACCAAAGTTTCATATTTTGACATCAACATGAATAAAATATGACACTAATACGTTGCAATAGTTATGTAATATGACACTCACAAGACACAAATATGATGCTAAAAAACACAAAAGTTACAAATTTCGACCCAAATACAACACCATTATACATATTGATGCACATATCGATACTAATGAGATGAAAAAACACATGTTTGAGATAATAGTGAATGATGGATTTTAATGACATCCACGAGGCTGAACAACCTAAGGTACCAAGAGAATAACAACCCTAACTCATCTTCACACTCTTTTCGATGTTAGATCTTCTGCTGCGAATCTTGACTAGAAGACTAGCAATATGGTTGATCTTATCCTCGTAAAATAGCAGGTGAATGTTGTTGACCTTTAAGTTGTTTTCATACTGACTGCGAATATCCTTGTAGGCTGCACATTCCATGACAAAGTGCCACTCATTCTCCACCACAAGCGTATTTCAGAATATGCAAGTTCTCTCCTCCCAAACTTCTTTGGGTGCTCTCCACCTACCGATCTCACATCTAAGGTGATGTGAACCCGTCCTTAGCTGTGCAACTAACAACCTTGCTTTTCCTTTAATAGTTGCCCCTAAATATGTTTTCTCACTATGATTACGACTTGGATTAAACTCCTTGATGTAGTACGATTTTTTACTCCCACTGTGATTGTTCCACATGGGAGTCCTAAATTTTTTAATCACGATCTTTTTTATTTCTTCTTTGGTGTTAGGACATTCATGCAGCTTGATATTCCACTTTCTCGACCAATTTTTATTTTGCTTCATCCAAGTTTTCTTCCTACGTTCTAACTCCTCCTCCGTGGCTAACTTGGGCTAGTGTTGGTTATCCATGTTTTCCACCTTATTTAAATAGCTTATTAATTTGGTTATCGATGTCACCTCTAACGAAAAAGTACCAGTTTCAGCTAAAAGAATTTCATACGGTACTGAAGCTTTAACTTCGAGATTGCTAGTAATTAGTTGCTTCTAAATTCTTTCTAGCCGTCTCCAACTGCAAGTTGACATGTTGCTTCCCCATATTTCACAACCATAGAGAACAACCAACGTAACTAACAAACCAAAGAGGGTTTTTTGGGTTTTCCAATCCCAAAGTTCATCTTTTCTACACCTATTTTGGAGTAAATATGAGTCTCTCCATCCTCCCTGTATCCTTTTCTCCCTACAAGTCTCCCAACTGAGCTTAAAGTGGAAGTCAATCCTAACGTATTTGTATTCTTTCACTACCTCCAATGGGTTGCCTTCGAAAAGAAAGGTGAATGATTTGTCTTTTTCTATTTAAAGAAAAGATCATGATTTTGGTCTTGGTAATGTTCACTTGCATCCCTGCCTCCTAACAAAATTGTTCCCGACAAAATTGTTCTAAGGCCTTTAAATGTTCTCTTAATCCATGTGTTGTTTTTGAAAATAGAATAAGATCATCTGTGTATAAAAGTAGCTTCACCACATACCTTGCTAGATGGACACCCTCTCCATCTGTCCTGCTCAACCAAGATTCCAACTTTGCAATCTATAAACCAAACAAAGTGGGAGATAGAGGACATCCCTGTTTAACGCCAATATCACTACCAAAACATTCGAAATTTCCTTCACTTTTTTTTGTTTTATTTTATCTCTAACCTTCTCATAAAGTTTGTGAACTACCGCTCTATATCCATTTGGGATACCCAACACTTCCATTATATTCCATAGTTTGTCTCTAGGCACTATGTCGAAGGCTTTCTTAAAGTCCACAAAACAACAATAGGTTGTTTCACCTTGTTTATTCCATATTTTCTCTATCAAATGTCTAAGGGTAACACAATGATCAATGGTAGAATGCCTAGGTCTAAAACCTGCCTATCGTTTTTCCCCTTTTCCCTCATATTTTTCCCAATTGTTGATTCTTTGCTCTATCATGCTCCCAAAAAACTTTCCCATGAGGGGATTGACCATAATAGTGCGGTAGTTGGAAGGGTTATTGATATCACCATTCTTAAAGACATGAATGACCCCACTGGTGGTCCATTCACCAGGAAAGTCATATTGAATGATCCCATTGCAAATTCCTTTTATGTAAGGTGCAAGGAGCTCAACCCCCCATTTTAAAAATTACCTTGAAGCCTGTCTGTGTCCTCTACTTTGCCGCTTGCTAAATTCTTTATTCCTTGCTTGGTATCATCCATTGTGAAGAGTTCCACTAATATTTTCACCATGGGAGGAGTATCTTTCTCGTGTAGCCGCTCATAAAGGAGCCTCACATATTCTAACCATTGGACATATGTAATATTGTTTTCAGTCTGCTTTCTCTTTTGTTGTAGTTCTATCCAAAATCCTTTGGGGTTGTGTTTTCCAAGAGAGGTTAACTCCTTTATTCTTGCATTTACATACTCTTGTTTTTTTGATTTCATATTTTTTCTTGTTTTCTTTGCCCAAATTTATGTCTTTTAGAGATCTCTTGGTTGCCTTGCATTCTTCATCATACCATGGATTTGTCGAAAAGGTGCTTGTAGCCCTCTTCTTGGGATGAGACCTTTTACATGAACTTAAGGCCTTGTGGATTGCTGGGATCAAAAAAATACTATGAACATGACCACCGATCTCTTTGGTTGTCTCATCTTCTCTATTGTACTTTATAACCTGAAACTGCTACTTAAGAGTGGCACTAAACCTTTCACTATTTTCCTGATTCATGAGGAATTTTCCTTTGGAAATATTTTTCTTTTGTATGCTAAGGATTTGATGATTGTGTGGACTAGTAGGGAAGTCTAGCTTAACCAATAGGGGGGCATGATCGGATTTCATTTCAATAGGGTAAACCCCTGTATTAAACCTCATCACTCTAGAAGTAAAACTTTGAGAGTAGATTAAGCAATCTATCACACTTTGACCATTGTAAGTTTTTCATGTTATACCCCCTAAAGCTAGCCACCCTCTCATTCCATTTCAGATAACCATGCCAAACAAACTAAAAAGCCCCAATAATTCTCCACCAAAGTGTGTCACACCCCCATTACCATCTTGTGAATCTCTTTCCCATGATTGATCTCCACTCTCTTCCAACCTTAAGGGATTGTTTTCCCCTCTTTCTTCATTGCTCAACTGGAGAGATTGGTTGTTAACTTTCCTTGCATTAAAATCACCCATTAACATTACTTATCCCAAGTGGATGAATAGAGAGATATCTATTTTCAATAAGGCATACATGTCTTCGTTGTCTAAATTGCTTCTTTTATAGATCTTTGAGTTTTTTGGGGAAAAATAGCAAGCAACCAACCTGAAAGTAACCGCCTTCTCAATTATTTGCAGCTAGATGTATTGTTTGTTTGGGTATTCTTTTACCACCCATTTTTCATTTATTAGCATTGTAACTCATTGTGTCCTTGCCTATCTCATTTCCTTTGTTTCAAACTGAAGTTTTTTTGTACCCCTCGAAATCTGGAACCTTGCATCCATTGTGCTCATGCGTTTCTACAAGAATGATAATATATTTCCCCTCTACTATGGGCCCCAACCCGAGACCTCTTCTCCATGGATAACCTCTGCAATTCCAACTTACTACATATAAATAGTCTCGTGGGGCCATGATTTCATATTTCTTATTTGAGAAACAATCATTGATTTGAGCCTTCTCGTTCTTCAACGATGCCTATTTTCCCTCATTTCTTGGTGTTTTCACTTTTTCCCACTCCTTTCTTTGTTGTTCTTGTTGAGAAAAAGTCAAGTCCTCATCTAGGTAGATGTGTGTGCCTATGAGCAATTCTATATTTGTAAGGATCATATTCAATTCCTCTATATTCCTGAAGATAACTCTTACATGTCTATCTCTTCCTCCCTCTATCTTTTGTCCAATCCTACTTCCCTGGTGAATACACCCTGTTCATTTCAACTTATCTTTAAGGAAGTCCCTTGCTAGAATGTTTGCCCTCTCATTTTCACCGAAGTCCCCCAGTCCTTTGATAATGATATTTGCAACCTTGTCTCGCTTATCCTGCTCTTCCTTTATTTGTATTTTGATTTGCTTCTCAATGATTTCTTTTTGTTTGTTTGATGACCCACTTACAACTTGCGACCATGATTTAGCCTCTTCTATCTGATCTTTTAGCTGATTTTCTTTAGCTTCCAAGTTAGCTAATTCTACCTGAATCTCTTGTCTTTGTGTTTTGTCCACTTCTTTCACCAATTCTAATTTCTCAACTCTGGTTATCCTCATCTGTTCTAATTCATGTTTCAAAGCAGTCACTTCTTGTTGTCCTATTTCCATTTTAACCTGCATGCTTGAGATTTGTTCCTTAAGCGCTTTATTTTCTCCCTCTATTTTTCTCTGGAACTCAACAATTTCGTTTACTTTGTTGCCTTCATACCTTCTTTTCTCTTCTAAAATTTTGAGTCTCCTTTTCATGCTCATGAGTTCTTTCACATATAGCTCAGATGACCACATTAATGGTGTTGATGTGGGACTATATAGGTCTTTGGTGTCATGGTTAATTGTTTTTATGTATTCTTTGTTTGCTTCGAAAGCCTTTGTTTTGTCCAAATTTGGTTTGAGATCCTTAATTTCTATTTTCTTCACACTGGTTTGAGAAGCCTTATTGGATGTGTTGTTCTCTTTTGGCAAGATCATTGCCATTTTTTTCTTATGTGGTTGCCTTAGCTTTTGTGTCTACCTACACTTTAGAATCCCCTTATATTTCTTTGTGTTTACAAAAACCAATCTTTCGTCTGTGTTCCCGTATCCTTCTTAAATAATTATGCCATAAAAGAACCCCATGCTCTTGCTAAATCCTCCATTGTTACTGTAGGATGGGAAAATGGAGATCCACTAGCAAACTGAAGGCTGTGTTTCCGGTAAGAGCTCAAATCTTCTTGGTGGACATGGTTCAGTAGTGGCAATGAGTCACTCAACCAAGATTGTAAACCCCATTGTACCTTTCCCTCTCCACAATAATCAAATAGTTCGCAGACTTGTGTCATGTGGTGCTAAGCACTGTTATTTGTGCCTCCTATAAGTTGAAACCTTGTCTCACAAGGCTAAAATTTCTTTTGGTTCCTCCACATTAACCCCCATAATTGTTTTGATGTGTTTTTTGTTCCTGTTGAGTAGTAGTTTGACTTTTGCTTGTAGAGAAACTGGGTCCCTCGATAACCTTCCCCTTGGCCATGAAACCCTCTGGAAGCCCGAAAACCTCATTGGAACGCAGAAATTGGGCCCCCATCCTGAGACTGGGTCCCTTTATCGCTCGCTTCTAGAAGCTATGTCACTCCAGAAACTATGTCGCTCTAATGAGTCCTTAGTCTACGCCTTTGGCTCCGAGAACTGGAATGCTTCGCTACTAATCGACAGAGTTGACATGAACTATGTCGATGGACGTTGGGAGAGTTAACACCAAGCATGTTGATGGACGTTGGCAGAGTTAACAAAAACTATGCCTATGGATGACCTTCAATTACTCCGATTGGGATTTTAATTTCGAATTCGAGTGCTCAACTCCAAGATATCTGTAGGAGATTCAACCTCTGGTCCTCTTATGGACATAATCCGGTACTCTGGCAGCTGGTTGGACTTGTGACCCCTGGGTGAGGGATCTTTGGGAAACAGACTCTTCTGCCACAACGACCTTGAGCTTTCTCTTTTTCCTACCTCGACCGTGGCGGGGAGGAAGAGGATGAGAAGGAGGTGAATCAAGCGAAGATGCAAATGCAGGTTGTTACTTGACTCGAAAACGACAAAGCAAAGATGAAAGTGAATGTGGATTGAGAAAAACGACAAAACAAAGATTGACTCAAAGCAAATTGACGATTCCATCGAAGTGGAAATCAACCTTTTGTTGAATTCTTTATTTCTCTCTACCAAATCAGAATTAGGCATTTGTTGGAAAAATTTATTTATTATAAAAAGGGGAAATATACTTCTAAATATTATTTTGTATTGTATATAAGATGGATAAATGAATGTTAACATTTTATAAGTCTCCAAGTTTGATATACATCATATAATAACAAGAGCAACAAAGCTGCATAATACTGCCTCCTAAGACTTTATTTATTATTTGAGGGATGAGTTATTCACACAAACACGTATGTTCAACGCATTATGATGAACATAATATCTATTTTGTGCATCTTTAATTTGTCTTACTTGGTGTGTAGTTTCTAATTTAATTTGTCTTACTTGGTGTGTAGTTTCTAATTGATTTATTATTTTGTTTGTGTAACCTTTCATTTATAATGAACATATGCATTTTTAATTTGTTTTACTTGGTGTGTCCAATTTCTAAAATAACTTTTTTGCTAATTGATTTATTATTTTATTTCTTTATTTGTACAACCTTTCATAATGCGTTGAACATACGTGTTTGGGAGGAGCCGTATGAGGCGGAAGCTTCACGTACGATTCTGAAGCCGAGCCTTTCCAGCCAGCAATGGATACAGACCAATATGTTGTCCTGTGTGGGTGCCTTATGCGTACTGGGTCAATTAATTTGAAATCTCGAACCACGTGAAAGTTCCAATAACACCTTAAACTTATTAACCAATGAAAAGTTAGAAAAGTACAAAATTTTATATATCGAAAAATAAATAATTATGTTTCTTATGTTTAACTTTAGCTTTTTTAGAAATATTTTTTAAGTCAACGTAAATTAATAGATGGTCAAAGGCGATCCATCGCTATATACTGCCGGAGGCAGTATAAAAATGTGGCCTTAAATAGGCCACATTAAAGAAGGCCTTAAATAAGATGCTCTATAAGTAATAGTTTTTAAATTAAGATGAATGTATCTAAAAAAAAATTGTTTTTATAATAAATATTTATTTATATATATAAATTAAATATTTGAATTTTATTATAAAATAATTTATTGAAAAAAAATATTATATCTAAAAAATAAAAGATATTATTTTCTATAAAATCATAATTAAAAATAATATTATAATTTTTTTTAGAAAATTAAACTTATTTTTTTATAATAAATTAAAAATAAAAACTACGTATTTTATAATCATAATAAAACCAAAATCTAAAACTAAATATAAATGTCCAACTTATTACTTTCATGATCTTCAATTAAAAGATAATAGTATATTTTCAAGATTGCCTTCAAGATTTGTTCTACGTAACGAAAAACAAACCCTAATTTAATTTAGTGTGTAGATATTATGTAAATTAATTATTCCAACTTTTTTAACATTGGGGATGTAGCTCAAACGGTAGAGCGCTCCCTTTGCATGCGAGAGGTACGGGGCTCGATACCCCGCATCTCCAAATTAGGTTTTCCTCTTTGTGTTTGCGCCTGTTGTTCAATTGCAGTTTTCAATGAATTGAACAATGCGCCAGGTTTCTTTTTTTCATCTGTTTCCACAGACTTTTGATGAATGCACATTATCAAGAAGCGGGGATAGCTCAGTTGGGAGAGCGTCAGACTGAAGATCTGAAGGTCGCGTGTTCGATCCACGCTCACCGCATTTTGTGATAATCGTCTGGGTTTTTAGCACTTCAAGGTCGTGTTCGATTTATGGTAAAAAAATTCCTTTCATCCCCCTCGACGTAGAAAAACTTAGTTATGAATCCCCCTCGACGTGAACCATTCAAACATGATCCTAAAATTGCTCAACATGATCCTAAAATTACTCATAGGAGCGTGGTTATGGTTAAGGGTTGGATGGTTTGGATTCTTAGGTCTGTAGCAGATGCAAACAAGATTCTATATACTAGATGGAAGTGGGGGGCATGCAACTTCTCTTTTTCAAGCACTCGCACTTGTATTTTCATGCTTGCTCAACCCACTTTTTTACTAGATGGAAGTGGGGGGCATGCAACTTCTCTTTTTCAAGCACTCGCACTTGTATTTTCATGCTTGCTCAACCCACTTTTTTCCACTTTAGGTTAGGTTGCCAAGGCTCCCCTGACTTGGTTGGATGAGGTATTTAAGACATAAACACTTTGGGTTTATTCTATGATAATTATTCTCATTATTGTGTTTATTCTATGATAATTATTCTAACAATCCCTTGATTATGAAGGAATTCCTTTTAAATGTAGATGATGTCATGTTTATGGGCACTTGTGAAAAGAATGCTCACCTGTGAATAAAAGGAAAGATTGGGTGCACAAGGCACAATAAGACGATAGGGGTATTTCTTAGTCTCCAAAGAGGAAGGACCTCTCTGAGGGAGCTCACCCAAGGCTAAGTCTACGTTGATATCAACATCAAGGGAGGCTATAGGTCAGTAAGAGGTGCACCCCATGGAAGAAAAAACCAAAATTGGGCACTCGAAAGATTCCGGTAAGCAAAGTTTTCCTACTCCCCTTGAATTTGAAAAGAATTATGAAAACTTGTTTTTTTGTGTCTTGGGAGGTAGAGTTAGACAATAAGAATATGGATCAAGATAGTGATTTCCTCCCCAAAGTTTCAGGGATTACTATCCCAAAGCCTCCTTCTCTGATTCCATTGGATGGATTGGGAGGGTTATAAGGTGATGAGACTTTTTCACAAGGGAATTCAAAGAATTCATCTAAAAAGATAGTTGAATTGGATTCTCATAGTGATTCCCAAGCCTCCGAGGTAATAAAATATAACCTCGAGCCAAGGACTAGAGGAGCATCCATTTTTTTCAAGTGGGATAGAAAGAGGTTTGGAAGTTCTAGAAGAAAATATACCTAAGCGACTTAGAGGGGTAGGAAATCCTTTATATCCTTGGCTCAAAAGAAAATAAATTCTGAAGTAAAAAGTGGAAGATAATTGTCACTTATTGGATCCCTTAGAGAAAATGCCCCCAGGGATGTTTCAAAATGATTTTCCTAACTCTGAATTGTAGAGGATTGGCCAATTCCTCAAAGAAATTGGCTATTAAAATATCAATTGATGTTCATAAACCATCTATCATTTTCTTGCAAGAACTTCTGATAGACGGGGAGAAGGTTGTCCAAGACTTGTCCCAACTCTTAGGGGGATGAGATTTTATGTTTATTGATGCTATAATAATATAGAGGGTGGAAAAAATATATTTTTCATATTGTGATTCCTCGGATTTTTTATTAGCCTTGGGAAATTCTTTGTTCCGTTTGAGCCTTGGAAAATAAATCACTTGTTTGAATATATATGGGCCTTATTTGTATAGACTAAAAAACTGGGAAAAAAAATTCAACAGTGAATGGATTAAAAGAGGATTGGTGGTAGTTGGAGGGGATCTAAATTTCTTATTGGGAACATTAGAGGTTTGGGGGCCAATAGCCCAGGGAGACAATTGTCTAGATACTTCATAAACAAGTTGGAAGTGGTAGGATTAGTGGATATAGAGCTTGCAAAACTAATCTTGATGTGGATAAACAAGAGGAGAGGGGAGACCAAAATTAAAAAGAAACTAGATTATGGGTCTCCATTGGGGGGACTCAAATCATAACCTGATGCTTCTTGAGTTGGCCCCTACCCAAGGGAAACCACCCAACCCCTACAAAATGAACCATGAATGGATAAAAGAAGAGGATTACATGAATAAGATAAAATAAGTTTGGAAGCCCTTTGATGACTCCTTACATGAATCAACTCCTCTACAATTTTATCAAAACATAAAAAGGGAAAATCAAGATGCAATCAAATGGTCAATGGAGAAAAAACAAAAGGACGATAGTTCTTTAAAGGAAGTAGAAGAAATTCTAGCTTCATGTTACAACAACAAAGGATTTGGATTCCTGTCAGAGAAGCATAAAGTCGAGATAAAACAAGTTGGATTCTTGTTGGAGAAGCGTAAAGTTGAGATAAAACAACTTGAGAATAAAAAGAGGTAAATTCTTTTGGACAAAGAGAGAATGGAGGCTTAAAAGAAGGACTATTTGGCTATAGACGGACGATGAGAACACCAAATTCTTTCATAGAAGATAGAGAAATATAATGGAACTTGGGCAACTAATTTCATAGAGATAGTAATAGAAGGGGTCAAATATTTCCAATCACTTTTTATAGCTAATTCTCGGGAAACTCTTGCAATAGTAATCAAATTGTCAAGTTATTTCCCAGACGTTGTCAATCCAGAGGATAATCAAGACCTAATGGTGGAAGTTGGTAAAGAACAACTTCTTAGGACCTTCCAAAGCTTTCAAAAAGACAAAAGCCTTGGTCCAAATGGACTCCTAGTAAATGTTTCCTCAATTGTTATGATTTTATCGAAGAATACTTAAGAAGAGTGGTTGAGGCTTCAAGAACCACAAGGAAAAATTTGGCAACCTTTAATACAACCTTCATAGCATCAATCCAAAAATCTAACAGTCCCTCTTGCTTTGAAAATTTTCAACCAATATCCCTGTGTAACTGCATATACAAAATTATCTCAAAGATCATATCGAGAAGGATGAAAGGTATCCTCTCCCGACAGATCTATCCTGTACAATTTTTTGTTTTGGAAGGGTGACATAGTCATGAGGTTGTGGGGGTTGCACAAGAAGGACTACACTCAATAAATACTGGGAATCTAAGAGCTATCATTGTAAAAGTGGATCTTTCCAAAGCCTTTAATTGGGTGATTTGGATTTACATAAGATTAGTTCTTATTCATCTGGGATTTTGTCATCAATTTGTCATTTGGGTAATAAACTATATCAACTCAGTCTCTTTTGCAATTCTTATAAATGGTGTTGCAACCCCCTTTTTCAATCTAGAAAGGAGGAGTAAACAAGGATTCCCTTTATCTCCCCTTCTCATTCTTCTCATTGCAGAAGGCATCAACAAATCCTTAAAGGCTGATTCGAGAAGTTGCAGTCTCAAAGTTATAAATGTAGAAAACTCTTGTAATGTTACTCATCTACTTTTTGTGGATGGCATTCATATGTTTTGTGAAGGCTCCAGAAGTATGGTTGAGAAACTTAATGAGATCATTGGCCTTTTCTGTGAGGCAACTTGTATGAAGATAAACTTAGGCAAACCGATGATCTCCTTTTGGGGTCTCTTGGAGGTAGAAACAACTCAAATCTCACAATTGTTTCCTTAGAATGTAGTTGATTTTGATGCTAGAATACAATATTTAGGATTTCATTTGTAAGATAACTTGTATCAAAAAGGTGATTGGCAGTGGTTGATACTGAAGATGGAGAAAAAGATTAATACTTGGTGCAACCATTGGCTCTCCAAAGAAGGTTGACTAGTCTTGGTCAAAGTGGTTCTTGAAGCTATTTCAGTTTACTGGATGTCACTTTCCTAGAGTCCGAAAGGTTTATTGGAAAGAATCATGAAATTATGTTATAGGTTCATTTGGTCTGGAGAGAGAGGGAAGAAAATAGTGGTATTGGTTTCTTGGAAAACAATAACAAATCCAAAATCTCAAGGAGGACAGGGCCTGAAGAACATCTTCCTATTCTCGAAGGTATTAGCTGCAAAAATTGTTTGGAGACTTGTTCAAGGTTTCGGGTTGCGCGCTCATGTCATAAAGGACAAATATATAGCACCTAACTCTATGGAAGATTATGTAAGAAAACCTATAAAAATTTCTCAGAATGCCTCAATTATATGGAAAATAATTATCTCGACATTCCCTTTGATTGGCAATTGGATGGTATGACGAGTAAGGAAGGGAGAAAAGGTCCATTTAGGACTAGACCCTTCCATAGGAAGCATGTATTCTTACAAGCTACCAGTGCATCTCATACATGGATGAAAAAATAGAGGATACCATACCCTAAGGCAAATTACAAGAGGAAACAAAGACAACAATAGGTACCAACCATGACTATCTTGGAGAGAGATAAAACTCAGGGAATAGGATGAAAACACATGGAATATCTACACAGGGAACCTAAGAAAGTGTTTTATTAGACTTAGTGATGAGGAAGACTAGTTAATATGGTCATTGAATCCTACATGGTATTATGAGCCAAGAGTAGGATACAAAGCACTTGAAATTGAGGGAAACAACAATCCATAGTCCTAGTGGTGGATTCAACATATCTGGAAATTTAATTGCCTAGCTAAATCCAAATTTTGTATGTGGCTCCTTCTAAACAACAAAGTGCTAACGTAGGACATTCTCCATAAAAGAAGCTTTGAGGGCCTAAGAAGGTGTTGTCGCTATATGCTCAACAATGAAACTAACTCACATCTGATTATGTCTTGCACATATTCAAAGCATGTTTGGTTGGCGATAGAAGGATTGACATGCCAAAAAATTTGTGGAGAGGGAACACCATAGAGGGATCCCTTAGACAGTGCTGTCTAAACAAGGAAACTAAGAGGTACAAATCTCTCCCCCTATTTATTGTTTGGGGAATACGGTTGGCCTGAAATTCCAAATTCTTTGAGGAAGTGGATACACTACCTCTAAAGTGTGCTATTCAAATCTTAAATATTCTTTTTTCCTTTCCCTGGTATAAGGAAATTCAACCCATTAAACAAACTGCTAAAGAAGTCATAAACAAGGAGATGCCATGGGATTTATTTGATAGTGCTTCTCAGGGAACCCCCCTAGAGGTGGGGATGTGAGAATTATCCATCTTTCCTCCAACCTTTGTATCTCTTTCAAAGCTAGAATAGGCCATGATACAAACAAATTCAATGAGCTAATGGGACTAAAACTGCTACTAATGCTGGCATAGGAAATTTGAGTTACTCAAATTCAAATATGTGTAGATTCACTTCTTGTTATTCAATGGATGAAGGGAGAATTTACTTTTAGGAACTTCACTTTGCAACCTTTGTTTCTTGACATTTAGAAAATTCAATCAGCCTTCACTCATATCTCATTGCACATGTTTACAGGGACATGAACAAGGAAGTAGATAATTTATCCAAAGAAGGTGTTGCACTAGAAAAAGGAACATGGGAGATCCTCGAAAATTCTCGAGGACACCCTTTTGCTTGTATTCATGACCCCTTGTATTAAAATTTTCACTCGTTCTAAACTTCTAGCTATATGACTTCTTATATGAAGATTAGTTGAATCTTCCTATGTATGAATCAAAACTTTATATATAAATTTTGAAGAAGAATAGGTTGGTGATATTGGATGGAATCAATTTTTTTTTATGGAGATGGAAAAACACCATTTTTTTTATATTTTAAAGTATTTAGCCACAAAAGACTATCTCAAGTTTTATGCTTCAGGCCTTATGAGGAAATTTGGAATGCTACCAAATATCAGACTTTGTAATTTTGTTTATATAAATAAAATTGCTTGACTTTTTTCAGAAAAAAATTCAATAATTTATGCATCAAATTTAAATTGATTATGATTCATCATCATCTATCAACCTAAAAGTAAAATTAAAATGGTTACAAATACACCCCCCCACCACAAATATATATATGTGTGTGTGTGTGTGTGTGTGTGTGTGTGTGTGTGTGTGTGTGTGCGCGCGCGCGTGTGTGCGCGTGTGTGTGTGCATGTTGGTTCATTCAATACAACTTAAAATATTTTATTATTGAGGTGGGGTTGGGATGGGAGAAGATATTAGGAAATACTTATTATGATGCATATAAATATTAGGGAAGACTTAATATGTCTTAATAATTTAACTTGTTATATATCTATCTATCTATCTATCTATATATTAGCTCATTCAATATAATTCAGTGATTTACTATGAACCTTCACCATCTATCAAACCTAAAATAAAATTGTTACAAATATAAACAAACAATTTTAACTTAAACACACATGCATGCTCATTCAACATCTATTAGTATCTATCAAATTCTATGAGTCTTCATCATTTAGGGACTTAAAATTAAAATTATTACAAATACAAATAAACAACTTTAACTTAAACACATATATGTTGGTTCATTCAATATAAACTTAAAATTATATTTTATAAGGTGGGGTGGGAGTAGGTAGATATTCAGATGGAGTGGAAGTGGAAGTGGATAGGTACACAAACATACACAAATATTTCAATGGATACACATCTTGAGAAACCTTCCATGTACTTCTCCTCATTCAACATCTATTAGTTGTCATCTATCAAGGTCTATGAGTCTTCATCATTTAGCTACTTAAATTAAAATTATTACAAATACAGATGAACAATTTTAACTTAACACATACATATGTTGGTTCATTCAATATAACTTAAAATTATATTGTGTGAAGGTGGGGTGGGAGTGAGAGTGAGAGTGGGTAGATATTAAGGTGGAGTGGGAGTGGGTAGGTACACAAACATACACATACATTTCGATGAATACACATCCCAAGAAACCTTCCATGTACTTCTCCTCATTTTGACGATAGTACAATAGGTAAACTCGTCGATTGCATTTTTGGCAACCTAACCCGATGAAGACATCGAGTGAGGCTCAATCATATCTATAGAGGAAGCTAGCTTGAGGATTGGACTCCATGACCTCCTGCTTGTAATTCACAACACTCAACCACTCGAGCTACCCCACTAATATANTATATATATATATATATATATATACAATTTTTTTAATTAAAATGGCTCACATTGAAAAAACAATATTAGAAAAGACTTATTATGATGAAGGGAAATATTAGGAAAAACTTAGAGTTGTTTGTTTGTATTTGTAACAAATTTTTTTTGACATAAACATTTACATATATGTTTAAGTTTAAGTTGTTTTTTTATTTGTAACAATTTTAGTTTTAGGTTGATAAATGATGCAAGCTAATTTGACACACACACACACACATAGATTATTTAATATAGCTTAAAATTATTTTTATAAGTTCATTCAATATAATTAAATTTTTTTTTTTTAGGAGGGTGAAGGTGGGGATGGGGGAAGATATTACAAAAGACTTACACAAATTTAATTTATATGTTTATATTGGCTCATTCAATATAACTTAAAATTATTTTTTATAACGAATGGAGAGTGTAGGGATCTATAAGGGAAGACTTAATAAGTCTTCCCTAATATCTCCCAACACTCTCCCACCATAAGTCTTCCTAATATCCCTCTCCCAAGCTCCAATAAAGGTCAGGTCTTGTGCTCAAACCCGAGCAAGGACGTGGTCTAGTCGTAGAACAAAGCTTAACTGGGCCAAGTCTGCATACCTTTTCCCCCAGATGGGGTGCCACAAGGTATAATGCATGGACAGGGCACGGGGAGGCCACCTGGCCAGCTAGACAACCAGTTGACGCCCGATGGAACATGTCCCCCTAGCCCATCACCTCACAACTTAAACACAGTCGCCGCCACCCATCCGACCATCCTTGCAGCCAACCTATCGCACGAGCTAGAAGCGTTGCGGCATGAGAACTCCCATGGTGCCGTGCAAGTCACCTCAATTGTCACTTCTTCTCCCCATAAATGGCGCCTCTGCAGCCGAGCTCGGGGGAATTCATCCTCCTTTGTTTCCTAGTGTTCTCCCTCTCCAACCATTGCGACTTCCTCCTCCTCTCCCTTATTGGAGAGCTCTGCATTCGACCTCATGGAGCCTTCTGCTCTGCGCTTTCGTCTCCAAGGCACCGATAGCTCCCACCATGCCCCGTCTGAGAGGTAAATCCAGGAGAGGAGTCGCCTGGTACACAGCTAGGGGAAAAGAGATGCCAAATTCTGACCATCCACCTGATAACGTTGCTCTCCATGTCTTGGCTCCCATCATAGCTCCCCCTCCCACAAATCGACTTCAAGAAGCCACCCAGGACCTTCCACCGCTTTCAAATCCCTATGGATTTCAGGTAGAATGGTTTAATTCCATGGAGAATTCTCTGGGCTACGTACCTCTCCCCCCTCTCCACCTCGTCCACCGCCTCCTCCTTTCTCCCCACCTCACCACCCCTTTGAAGCTACCTCTTCTCCCTCATCCCTCCCCTTTACCTCATATGACTCCCCAATTCCATCTACCTGCAACAAGTGCGCTAACCGGGAAGAGATCACAAATTCACTATGCGAACTCACCAAAGGACAAGAGGACATCAAGTCTTCACTTTGAGATTTGTAGAAGAAGGAGGCTGAGCAATGGAGCAGGGTGGACATTCTGATGGCCTTTCTCCATAACCTCTGGCAGGAAATTGCACACCGTGACAGGGGAAAAATGAAGAAGACCGAGGCCTTTGCGGGCCCAAGACTTGGTCCAGGTTTCCAATTCTGTCTTGTTTCAGGATTTATCTCTTGTTTTTTCTAGACAACTCTGTTTAGTTTACAGATAGTCTGCTCTGTTTAGCTTAGATTACAGACAACCTTTCGCCCCAAGAGGCACTACAATTTTTTGCATGGAAACTATGTTTTATTTTGGACAAGTGGCACTCTATTATTTTTTTTGGACAAGTGCCAACAGTGGTTTCCCAGAAGGGCACTGTTGCCATGCATGATAAACAACTTGTAACTTTTTCAAGAAGGCCCTAATATTGTTAAGCCCTAATATTGGTTCATTACCCCTTAATTGGGTCATATTAGATTAGTAATGTTATTTTATTTATGTCGGCTTTAGGCCATTAGTTGTAATTTAGATTAGTAATGTTATTTTATTTATGTCGGCTTTAGGCCATTAG
>ML799869.1:255188-265198 GCA_009831015.1 Picea engelmannii | reverse complement strand
TTGTACTTGAACATTTAAGTGGGGTAAAAGGAGGTTGCCCCCTCGAAGAGGCTTATTATCTGAAATTATCTCTTTTTCAAGGCGTTGAGTACTTTTCCTGAGGTTTTTCTATGCTATATTGATGTTTGGTTCTTAACAAATATATTTACTAACTTACCCAAAAAAAAAAAAAAAAATCTTCCTAATATCCCTCCCCCGAGCTCCAACCCAAACCAAAGATATATCTTTAAAAAAAAATCACTATAGTAGTACATCTATAACTATTTGCAACCTTCATACTATCAAGTATACTATATATCAAGTAATTGGAAAAAAAACATTAGAACTAATAGTGCCATGTACTGACATACAACAAGTTCAAAGAACTTCATAAATCATTTAATGAAAACTGTTGTAAAACCATTTGTTGATGTGTTTTTACCCATAAAATAGAGATCATTTTTTTTTTGACAAACTTGGAAAGTTCCAAATAATATTCAACTGTTGATCGTGAAGACCCAACAAGTTTCCAATTAGTTTCAGTTCTCCAGTTCTTCATCATGAAAGTCTAACGGGGATAGTTTCTCTTTGAAACAAAAGAGAAGGAAAAGAAAAGATACTAAAAGAAGGAATTTGTTTATGTCTATCTTCTCACTAAATAGTCCTATGTTTCAACTTCATTCAACACTTCACATAATCTAAAATAGAGGTCATATGCCCAAGATATACCAATTTTCTCACGCGTCTCTATTTTCTCAATCATCTCTATACTACTACCCCATACTTATCCATTTTCTTTACTCCCCATGCTCTTTTACTTAGTTATTTTCCTCACTTTCCACATTTAACTATTTCCACACTTAACCATTTCCATTTCCATTTTCATATTCATATTTCAATTTTCATTTTCCATATCCATTTTCCATATATCTATTTTCCATTTTCCATTTCCTTACTTTCACGTAACTCTACGACTTACCTCCCCAACACTTGGTCATTTTTCATGACTTACCAAATTTTACTCCTTTTTACACTAAGTATTCAATTATGGATGTGGGACAACCTTCCTCTTCATTTACCTTTTCCCCATCATTCCAATGTTCCACAACCCGCAATCCTGTGACCCTCAATTCACACCTCCAATTTCGCATCATTCAACTTGCACCTTTATTAAGTTTTACACTTAGTTGATTTTTGATCTTTCAATGTGGATGCAGGAGACCCTCCTTCACCCATCCCTTGATATCTCCTTTTCACATCCCTTGACTTATCCTCCCACAACCCATCCCTTGACCTCTCCATTTCCCATCCCTTGACCTCTCCTTCCACAACTTGCATGACACCTCTACTCCCGTAACACGCATGACTTATCTTATTTTTTACTCACTTTACACTTGGTTTATTTATTGAATGCGGGGATGTGGGAGTGCATACTTTTAATTTATCATGTCTCCTGTAACATCCCGCTCTTGCGCGCACTGAGCGAACTTATTCTTTGAGGACACTTGCTTGCAAGTGATCTAGATTATTATACTATTGGGCATTTGCTTATGATTATGAGGTGTTATGGATTGATGACATGTTATTTTGTTGTATTGACATAGACATGTGCTATTGACTCAGTTTTCCTGAGTGTGCATAATTTTGTACCTTGAGGATGCAAAGGCATCGATGAAACCCCTTGGACTCCGGATTGATTCAGGGAGTGTACAATTGGGGTTTGATTGTTTTATATATGACCTATGTACATCTGATTAGATGTTATGATTATGGATTTTATTCTGACACGATTCGTTGATGATGCAGGCTGACGATAGCTTGCCGACCAGACTCACATGTGGAGTAGAGGGGTCACACACGATAACCAGAGACGTTGAGGGAGAGGTGTGGACAACAACCCTGCCATAGCCTGCTAGCACTCCCGTCGTGGCTCGAATGGTAGGTTAACAATTACCTAGTTCGAGAAGACCCACGATGCCATGAGGGTTGACTGTGACATTCGCTCACGATGATTCAAAGGGGTGCGCAATAAGGTAGGGGCTTTATTCCTTAGAAGCCCTTAGTCTCCCACAAGATCACCTGACAGAGTATTGACTCCAGGGGTTTTTGATGTCTACCAAGACAATCAAGAGGCGAGTGGCACCCTTGGATCACGTAGTGCGTCCTGAAGGGCGCATCGCACAAGAAAAAAAGAAAGAGGCGAGTGTCGCCCTTGGAGCACGTAGTGCGTCCTGAAGGGCACATCGTGCAAGGGAAACAAAATGAGGTGAGTGGCACCCTTGGAGCACCTAGTGTGTCCTGAATGGCACATCACGTTGTTAAATAATAAATGAATAAACCTAGATGGCCTTAGAATGAATAAGGTGATGAGAAAGATTTAAAACAATTTCCCTAATAAAATGTCGCCCAACATAGGAAAATAAAATCTAGGTCTAAGTGATACTTGTGATAAAAATATATATATTTATATGAAAATAAAAACAAAAATAAATAAATAATAATAATAATAATCATTAATCATGTGACGAGAAGGGGGTAAGCAATTCAATTAAAATTATAAAAATCTTTTGGGGGATACAATTTAAAAAAGGGGAAATAATTGTTTTGTTACATATGCGAATTAAAAATTTATTAATTAAAAAGAAAAGGGGAAAAAGGTAAGTTTCTACACTTGCAAATTTGAGTTTTAAATGAAAAGGGAAAGAGGGAAATTTAAAAGAATTAGGAAACTAAGGAAAAAGGAGGAAACATAAAGAGAAAGGTAAACATAAGGAAAAACAAAATGACTAACTTAGTAAGGTATCTTTCATTTAAGAACTTTCTAAATTGAACTCAACTAGTAAATTAGTAAGGGGGTAAGTCATTAAAATGTGTAAGGGAATATGGATACACATAAGAGCGATTCTAGGAATGCTTTTAGGTGGGTGAGGGAAATATGAGTAATTAAATAATTAATGAAATTAATTTCTTCTACAACGAAGGGGATGGGTGACACATGTGTGGGGATGATTTTTCTAAATTAAATTATTGAACAATAAATTAAATAGGAATTTGGGAAAAAAGTGACTTAGCAATTCTATATAAAGGAGGGAGGAGGGGAATGATGGATCTCTTCTGTGATGCGTAATGTTACGTTGCACAATTTAGACTTTACTGACTTAGCTTGTGGGAGTTGGGAAACCCAGCTCGGTGAGGAGTGGTAGCTCGGCCTTGCGAGGTGAGATGGGAGCTAGTTGTTCTCTGGTTTAGTGTGCGTGGCCCCTTTGTGGCTCAAGGGGATAAGGGGGAAGAAGAGTACCCCTAGCGTTGGCTGGGAGGTACTGATGAAGTCTCATTGGTCGACAAGCGGGAGCTGCATGGAGTGCGTAGGACAATGACTCAGAGAAGACGACTTGGGCTACGATACACTTACTTGATTCTGCATGGTATATTATTATTATACCTTACGCTTTCATTTCTGTATTTTTAATTGGGTAAAGAAAATGTTTGACTCAACATTTCGACTGAGAACTTAAATTTCCCCATAGCCTTAAGCTCTCTTCTTGACTTGATTCCATTGGCATTCGATCCCTGCATGTTGTGACCATCCTTTGGTTTTTTTGATTGTTGTGAAGAGTGGTTCCTTTTACTTCGTCCTCATCCTTAGTTCACCAGTCCATGCCTGAGCAGTCAGCCAAGAGATGAATCGATGGTCGTCACTTCGGTGCACAATGACCTATAGATTTTAATGCCCTACTTTTCTGTGCATGGATGATGAGTGAAGGATGTGTTTGCCCAACTGTTTACCCCTTCTTATCTCTGTGTTTGATCTTCGCCTTGATTTGGTCTCTGCATGTTATATCACCTCGGTGTCTTAATCATTCTCGACATCTGAAAAATGTGTTTAGTATTCTCTGCATTTCAACACCCTCAACCACAATTTTTAACTCCGCGTTTATATATATTGTTGGATAAATTTAACTTTGAGTTTTATATGTTGCTGGATAAATTAACTTTATGTTGCAGTACCTCCCTCGCAACTTAACTCTGTGTTTGTTTTATTGATGGCAATATTCTCTGCATTTTTTTAATACCTCTGCACCTTAGTTTATTTGAAGACGATTTTAGTTTGCGTTTCACACTTGATTGACAGCCTTTACATTTTGACTGAGTTTTTCCTTTGAATGACAGTAAGGCTGTGCCTAGAGACACAATGAGAATTTTTCCTTGAGTGCATGCTTCTTGTTACACCTGAACCACTACAAAATTTTCACTGGAATGCACTGCGATTTGCCAATTATTACCTAGTGATTTTGACCACTTGTTAAAATTGCAATCGTTGATTGTTAAGACTGCAATTTTCCAATTGATACCTGGCGATTTTGGCCACTTGTTAAGACTGTAATCGTTGCTTGTTAAGACTGCAATTTCCAATTGTTACCTGGCGATTTTTCCAATTGTTAAGACTGTGATTTGCTAATAGTTGCCTGGCGATTTTGGCCACTTGTTAAGACCGCAATCATTTCTTGTTAAGACTGCGATTTGCCAATTGTTACCTGGCGATTTTTCCAATTGTTAAGACTATGATTTTTCCAATTGTTACCTGGCGATTTTGGCCACTTGTTAAGAATGGGATTTTGCCAATTGTTACCTAGCGATTTTGCCACTTGTTAAGACTGCGATTTTGTCAATTGTTAAGACTGCAAATCGTTGCTTGTTACCTGGCGATGTTACCCTCTTTAGGAATGCGTTTTCATTAATTATTACCAGCGTTGATTTCATTTTCATTAATTATTACCTACGTTTTCATTTAATGATGGCCTGCGTTGAATGCGTTTCATTAATTATTAAGATCAATTGACAGTGAAATTATATCAATGACTGATATGAATTTATCACTGACTGCGTTTTAACATCATTTTACAGTGAAATTGTATTCATGACAACCAACTTTTTATTTGACTAGAAGATAACATTCTCAGACAACGAGTATAGTCAATGGTAGCTGATAAATTGTAGTCAAATTAATAATGTTGATGTACAATGTATGCACTATGTGTAAGTGTTGTATTGGTGAGCGTAGGTACATTGTATTGGTGTGTTGGGAAACGATTCATGCCTTGATTAGACAACAATGGAGTTTAATGAACAATGATTTTTGTTTATGGTTAAATTTGTTATTACGCAACAACTTTAATGATTAATCGATAGTTGTTATACCTTAATAATGTTAATATGGCTTAACCGAGTGTTGGAAGTTAATACTGTTAATAGTGTTATGTTTATAACATTATACATTGTTATTGTTATACTGTTATATATTGGTAACTGGTAAATAGGATTTGTATTTAATGTTAATTTAGAATTGTAATTTATTGACTAATTTGTAATTTAGGCTTGCTAATTAGCTTGGTAATCAATGTTAAATTAGATTGTAAGTATTGACTAATTTAGACTTGATTAATGGTTGGGTAGTTGGAGAAGTCGTGTAAGAGCTTGTGCCTTCTTTCGAATGACGTCATCATGCATCTCGTCGATCTTTTTCTTTGGGTGTGGGTGTAGTCTTCTTGTCAGTAACTCGGCTCCTAGCGAGTTGGATTCATCTGGATTCCTTGGTCTAGATAGGTTAGGTAGCGCTAGGGTTATCACCGCACCTATCACCTGGGGACATCATGAGTCTTGATGAGGGGATCATGGCACACCCTATTGCATAGAGGCGAATTCTAACTTGGCCGGAGTCTGTGCCTTCTGTGTGAGTGTTGTTGATCATTGTACGTCTACTAGTGGTGCATGGGTTGAATGACTTCATGCGTTGAGTTGCACGCCATCGAGGTTATAGTTAACTAGCCGTCGGGGCCATTGTGTCAGGATGGGGATGTTGTCCCTTAGCTTGTAGGCATGGTCATGTGTGAGTTGGGTGGGTAGTCATTTCTCATTATTGTTTTACGCATGTTTCACCCAGTTGCTCTTGTGCCAGTGCGTGGAGTCATAGTTTTCTGTTGCCTGTTCTGCGAGCATGGTGCTCGCCGTCAGATGTGTTGTTTGGATGAAATCGTTGTTGTCGTCTTGTTATATATATATATATATATATATATATATTTCACCTTCTGCTTCGCTTACAGTCATAACATATTGGGGTCATTACATATGGTATCAGAGATGGTTCAACCCACGACTTGGGATCACTACAAATTTCGTTGATATGATATTTGATTATAATGTTGCTAATTAAGATGACTTGTGCTAGGGGATGACAGGGTGCTAGGGGAGGAGGTGTGACGCCTCCAGTAGCATCCACGCCTAAGGGGTCTAACCCCCAGGGAGACGAACAAGTTGTTAGGCAGGAGAAGATAGCGGTGGGTGATGTGGTTGGACTGATGAGGTATTTTCAGTGCATGTTTGAGGCACTAATTAGCCATTTAGACAGAGATGAGGCCAGGGCCCTGACACCCCCTGAGATTCCACTGTGCACTCCAGTTGGTACTGGCAGTATTCACTGTGAACTCGAGAATGTCAAATTTCTCGAATTCTTTGGTGCCCCGGACGACGTAGCCGCTGAGGCATGGTTGGAGAATATGGCGATGTGCTTTTCACTTTGTGACTATACCTCCAACATGAAGGTCCACATGGCAGTATTTCAACTGAAGGGGGGCTCTCTTCTATGGTGGAAGATGCTCTTGCCACAATTGAACATGACCGTCGAAGACGTGTCATGGGAACTATTCGAGGAATGGTTCTAAGAGAGGTACCTATCAGAGGAATTCATTGGGCGTTAGCTCAACGAGTTCAATGCCTTACGACAAGGTGGCCGTACAGTGCCCAAGTACAAGGCCCATTTTATGGAGTTTCTTCGGTATGCTCTGCACCTTAATACTGAGAAACTTAAGGTCAATAGGTTCTTGTTTGGCCTTAATGTCAACATACGTGCAAAGGTTAGGATTCTGATGCCTCAGATCTTCCATGATGTCGTTTAGAAGTTCCTCATAGCAGAGGAGGAGCTTATCAGTGGGGATCAGAGCAGGACTCCAGTGAGACCAACAGGGCAGGTGTCATCTGGTGCGCAGCAGCATTAGACCCCAGCTAGACAAATGCCTAGGTATCATGGCTTCCAGAGAGGATCCACTTTCACTACACCTTGGTGACCATCACCTCCGCATCAGACACCTTATCGGGGACCACAACATCAACAACAACATCGACCACAACAAAAATATTTTAGGCCTGTTCAATACAACAAACCAGGATTCTAGGCCGGTGGGCCGTCATATTCTACTTCGGGTACCAAGAGTACTGGACCGAAGAAGGGGTGTTGGACTTGTGGGGAGACACACTACCATTGCGACTAGCCAATGGAGAGGAATAGAGCATCTGGATCAGCCAGACCCACTACCGTGGGAGATTTGGGCAAGGCCCATCAGATTCATGCAGCGATGAATGGTTTCTAGGAAGAACACCAGTTGACTATGCTCGAGACGTTAGGTACCGTTGCTGACCAAACCCTTAGTATTTTGATATATCCCGGTGCTACCAAGAGTTTCATTTTTGGTGCAATGCTAATAAGGATTAAGGTAAAGGCAGTCGAACATGATGAGTTTAGCTTTGTAGAGATGGATTCAGGAGACAAACAAAATGTTGGAGGCAAGGTTATGGGCTATACCCTTAACCTGGGAGAGTTTGTCACCAGGGCCTACCTGTACATCACGATCTTAAGATCTTATGACATCATGATCGATATGGATTGGTTGGAATCGCATGAGGCGATACTCAACTGTAAGACGAAACGATTGAGCTTGGTCAATGACGAGGGACAGAGACACATGATTATAGGTTAGAGCCATGGAGTTTCCCTAAGGTTTATCTCTTCCTTGTAGTTACAGAAGAGCATGCGCAAGGGATGTAAGATTTATGCGATCCTTGCGTTGAATGAAAAAGGAGTAGTGGAAGGTCTAGAATACCTACCGATGGTGAGAGAGTTTGTAGACGTATTTCTTTAGGATTTACCTGGGATGTCATCGGAGAGGGAATTAGAGTTTACCATAAACCTAAAACTGGGGACTGAATCGATAGCTAGAACACCTTATCGGATGTCGACCCCAGAGTTACAAGAGTTGAGGATGCAACTGAAGGAGTTGTTGGACCTGGGACTTATACATCTGAGTGTGTCACCGTGGGGTGCACCTATTATTTTCATACAAAAGAAGGATGGGTCGTGGAGACTCTACATTGACTACCGTCAATTGAACAAGGCAACGATCAAGAATCAATATCCATTGCCAAGGATTGATGATATGTTTGATCATATGAAGGGTGCGATGGTGTTTTCCAAGATTGAATTGAGATTAGGGTATCACCAGTTATGAATCAAGGAGGATGACATCCCTAAGACTGCCTTTAAGACGAGGTTTGGTCATTATGAGTTTACCATTTTACCGTTTCGACTGACAAACACCCCGGGGGTATTTATGAGTTTGATGAACGGGGTGTTCCGCGAGTACTTGGACAAGTTCGCCCAAGTATTCATTGACGATATTTTGATTTACTCTCGGACGACGGAGGAGAATGACGAGCACTTGTGCTTTGTACTACAATGTCTGCAAGAGAACAACTTGTATGGGAAGTTGTCCAAATGCTTGTTTTATCAATCGAAGATTCACTACTTAGGGCATGTCATCCCTAGTGAAGGTATCATCGTGGATCCAACAAAGGTTGAGGCTATTATGGAATGGACTATGTCGATGAATGTCCCAGAAGTGTGTAGCTTCATGGGTTTAGCAGGATACTATCGATGATTCGTCGAGGGATTTTGGAAGATAGAAAATCCGATCACAGAGTTGCAGAAGAAGAACAATAAGTTTTTTGGGACCAAGAAATGCGCAAAAGAATTTCAGAGGCTCAAAGAGTTGTTGAAAACAACATCGATACTAAAGGTACCTGACATGGATGCGGACTTCTTGGTATGCACTGACGCATCCAATGAAGGCTTAGGCGGAGTCTTGATGAAAGACGACCGAGTGATCGCTTACATCTCGATGAAACTGAGAAGGCACGAGGATAACTATGCGATGCACAATTTGGAGTTATTAGCAATTTTCTATGCCTTGAAGGTTTGGAGACACTACCTTATTGGAAGAAAATTCGAACTAAAAATGGACCACTATGGACTACACATCTTTACGCAAAGCGACCTGAACATGCGACAACAACATTGGTCAGCATTTATTAGCGAGTACGATTTCAAGATTTCTTACATAAAAGAAACAATGAACCGAGTGGTAGATGCATTGAGTCAGAGACCACACATCTTTTCGGTGTTGCCTCTTCAAACGAATCTATGTGAAAAGATTCTAACTTTATAGCGCGACGATGACTGGTACAAAGAGGTCGAGGATTTTATCGAAAAAAACACAATGATGGTACCAAGATTTGAAGGATTTACGTTTGATGACGATGGATTATTGAGGTTTAAAAATCGTATTTATGTACCACCGAACGATGATTTGAGGAGTTTGATCCTAAACGAGGCTCACAGAGCAGTGTACATGGCCCACCTAGGAGTCACGAAGATGAGGGTGAACCTTAAACCCATATTCTTCTGGAAGGGAATGAAGGTAGACATAGTCAACTATGTGGCTAGATGTCTAGAATGTCAGCAGGTAAAGGCTGAACATACAAAATCCAACAGGATTACTACAACCACACGCTATTCCAGAATCTAAATGGGAGGTCATTTCGATGGATTTCATTATTGTATTGCCACTGACAACAAGGAGACACAACTCAATTTTTATGGTAGTCGACACTCTGATGAAGAGTTCTCATTTTATTTTGGTGCGTACTACGTATCAGGCACCCGACATAGCTAGATTTTTCATCAGTGAGATTGTGAGGCTGCATGGTGTGCCTATGTTAAGGTCCTAACCCGCACATAGGTAGATCAATGTATTCGAATGTAATAAAGGTCAATATTAATAAGGCCTTTCAATAAAATAGAATAAGGCGGATGTAAGAAGACCTAATAGAAGCTTTCTCTTCTAGAAGGATCTTCCTCTAGA
>ML799869.1:225560-252646 GCA_009831015.1 Picea engelmannii | reverse complement strand
GCTCTTCACCACCCATTTACTGCATCCACGGTGGCTCAAATTTTCATGGACCAGGTCTTCAAGCTTCATGGCATGCCACACTCTATTGTTTCTGATTGAGACCCAACTTTCACAAGCAATTTTTGGCAAGAACTGTTTAAGATACAAGGCACACAATTGCATCTCAGCTCAGCTTATCATCCCCAGACGGATGGTCAAAAAAAAGTTGTCAACAAGTGTTTGGAAACATATTTGAGGTGCTTTTCCTATGAAAAACAACACCAGTGGGCTCAATGGTTACCCCTCACCAAATGGTGGTACAACACTACATACCATACAGCCACTCGCATGACTCCTTTTAAAGTGGTATATGGACAGAAGCCACCTTTAGTTCTCTCATACTTACCGGGTACCTTGAAGGTCCAAGCGGTTGACCAAAAAATTACAGTCTGAGAGGGTATCCTTCATACCCTTAAAGAGAACTTGGTCATGGCATAGAATAGAATGAAGCAACAAGCAGATCAAGGTCGCTCCGAACGTCAATTTGCAGAAGGGGATCAGGTGTTTTGGAGACTGCAACCATATAAGAAAACTTCCCTCAAGGCCGATCATTGTCAGAAGCTAGCACCCAAATTTTATGGCCCTTACACAGTTCTCAAGCATGTGGGACAAGTCACATATCAGTTAGCTCTGCCCAGTCAGTCAAAGATACATACTGTTTTTCATGTGTCATGCTTGAAGAAGGTGATTAGAACCAGGTGCCAAATTCAAACCAACCTTCCAGAGTTAGCTGAAGAAGGATCCATTTGGCTACAACCAGAAGCAGTTTTGGACCAGCGTGAGCTTCGCCTGCGTTAGAGAACCATCAAGGAAGTGCTAGTACAGTGGAAAGATATGACTCCAACATATGCCACTTGGGAACCAACTACCATTCTGCAGCAGTTTCCACATATCAAGCCTTGAGGACAAAGTTGTTTTTAAGGGGGCAGACATGTTAAGGTCCTAACCCGCACATAGGTAGATCAATGTATTCGGATGTAATAAAGGTCAATATTAATAAGTCCTTTCAATAAAATAGAATAAGGCAGATGTAAGAAGACCTAATATAAGCTTCTGCTTCTAGAAGTATCTTCCTCTAGATGCTTCTCTTAATAGACATATTTAGTATAAATAAGGGTCAAGGGTATGAAAAACCTAGCTTGGAGATTATTGTAATAGAGTGCTGCTCGATTGGAGGTTGCCCCCTCGAAGAGGCCTGTGAACATTTCTTTTTGAATCAAAGTGCTATTTCTATTGTTGTTCTTATATCATTTCTGTGTTATTGTGGAGATTATGCTGGATATTTTACTGTTATTCTTCCATTTCTAGTATTTTATTTCTATTCTGCATATTTTATATATCTGGTATCTTGCAGCCTAAGAGGATTATATCTGATCGAGGATTGCTGTTTACTGGATGATTTTGGACTAGTTTCCAAGAGGCCTTGGGAACCCAACTTAACTTTAGTACTGCGTATCACTCGGAGACTAACAGGTAGACCAAACGAACAAACCAAATCTTGGAAGACATGTTGTGCATGTACGTGATGGACCAACAAAATAATTGGGAATAATTCTTGCCACTGGTAGAATTCGCTTATAACAACAGCTACCAAAGCAGCATTAAGATGGTGCCTTTCAAGTTCCTTTATGGGCGACCGTGTCGGATGCCTTTGAGTTGGGATCGACTTGAGGATAGGGTTCTGGTGGGACCAGATGTGATCCAAGAAATGGAAGAGAAAATTCAAATAATAAGACAAAGGATCAAAGAAGCATAGGATCGACAAAAGAGTTATGTTGATGCGCACCGTGTCGGCCGTAGTTACGAAATGGGTGATCGAGTCTTATTACAGGTAAAACTGCATAGGAGGTCGATCGATTTTGGAAAGGGAGATAAACTCTCTTCTAGGTTCATGGGACCTTTTGAGATTGTGGAGAGGAAGGCGCCTATGGCCTATCAACTAGCCTTGCCTGATTCTTTAAGGCATATGCACGATGTTTTTCACATATTTGTTTTGAGACATTATATTAGTGATCCTACACATGCTATTGACATGAGTTCCTTGTAGATATCAGATGAGGGGATGCTCACGACTGAGCTGATCTGCATCGTAGATCATCACATTCGACATATACGACGTCGAACAATAGATCAGGTCGAGGTCTAGTGGGACAACTATGGTCCACACTCGACAACCTGGGAGGACGCATATGATATGCACCAAGAGTTTCCATTTTTGTTTGATAGATAGACTTATGATACTGTGATACACATTATTTCGGCACTTATATACTGTGAAACTTCAGGACAAAGTTTAGACCAAGAGGCAGAGTATGTAACATCCTTCTCTTGCACGCACTGAGTGACCTTATTCTTTGAGGACACTTGCTTGCAAGTGATCCAGATTATTATACTATTGGGAATTTGATTATGATTATGAGGCATTATGGATTGATGACATGTTATTTTGTTGTATTGACATAGACAAGTGCTATTGACTCGATTTTCCTGAGTGTGTAGGATTTTGGACCTCGAGGATGCAGAGGCATCGATGAAACCTCTTGGATTCCAGACCAAGTCAGGGAGTGGACAATTGGGGTTTGATTGTTGTATATATGAACTATGTGCATCTGATTAGATGTTATGATTATGTATTTTATTCTGACACGATTCATTGATGATGCAGGCTTATGATAGCTTGTCGACCAAACTCACATGTGGAGTAGAGGGATCACACACGATAACCAGAGACATTGAGGGAGAGGTGTGGACAACAACCCTGCCACAACCTACTAGAACTCCCACCGTGGCTCGAACGGTAGGTTTACGATTACCTAGTTTGAGAAGACCCACGATGCTGTGAGGGCTGACTACGACAATCTCTCATGATGATTCTAAGGGGCGCACAATAAGGCAGGGGTCTTATTCCTTAGAGGCCCTTAGTCTCCCACATGATCACCTGACGAAGTATTGACTCCAGGGGTTTTTGATGTCTACCAAGTCAATCAAGAGGCAAGTGGCACCCTTGGAACACGTAGTGCGTCCTGAAGGGTGCGCCACGCAAGAAAAACAGAAAGAGGCGAGTGGCACCCTTGGAGCACGTCGCACAAGGGAAACAGAATGAGGCGAGTGGCACCCTTGGAGCACGTCGTGCAAGGGAAACAAAATGAGGTGAGTGGCACCCTTGGAGCACCTAGTGCATCCTAAAGGGCACGTCACGTTGTTAAATAATAAATGAATAAACCTAAATGGACTTAGAACAAATAAGGTGATGAGAAATATTTAAAAAAATTTCCCTAATAAAATGTCGCCCAACCTAGGAAAATAAAATCTAGGTCTAAGTGATACTTGTGATAAAAAAATATATATTTATATAAAAATAAAAATAAACAATAATAATAATCATCATTAATCATGTGACGAGAAGGGGGTAAGTAATTCAATTAATTTATAAAAATATTTTGGGGGATAAAATTTAAAAAAAGGGGAAAAAGGGGAAATAATTGTTTTGTTACATATGCTAATTAAAAATTTATTAATTAAAAAGAAAAAGGGGAAAAAGGTAATTTTCTACACTTGCAAATTTGAGTTTTAAATGAAAAGGGAAAGAGGGAAATTTAAAAGAAATAGGAAACTAAGGAAAAATGAGGAAACATAAAGAGAAAGGGAAACATAAGGAAAAAGTAGAATGACTAACTTAGTAAGGTATCTTTCATTTAAGAACTTTCTAAATTGAACTCAACTAGTAAATTAGTAAGGGGTAAGTCATTAAAATTTGTAAGGGAATATGGGGACACCTAGGAGCGATTCTGGGAATGCTTTTAGGTGGGTGAGGGAAATAGGAGTAATTAAATAATTAATGAAATTAATTCCTGGTGAAACGAAGGGGATGGGTGACACATGTACGAGGAGGATTTTTATGAATTAAATTATTGAACAATAAAGTAAATGGGAATTTGAGAAAGAAGTGACTTAGAAATTCTATATAAAGGAGGGAGGAGAAGGATGGATCTCTTTTGTGATGCATAACGTTACGCTGCAGAATTTTAGACTTGACTGACTTAGCTTGTGGGAGTTGGGATACCCAACTCGATGAGGAGTGGTAGCTTGACCTTGTGAGGTGAGCTGGGAGCTAGATGTTCTCTTGTTTAGTGTGTGTGGCCCCTTTGCGGCTCGGGGGGCTAAGGGGGAAGAAGAGTACCCCTAGCGTTGGCTGGGAGGTACCGGTGAAGTCTCATTGGTCGACAAGAAGGAGCTGCAAGGAGCGTGCAGGACAATGACTCGGAGAAGATGACTTGGGCTATGGTACGCTTACTTGATTATGCATGGTATAATATTATTATACCTTATGCTTTCATTTCTTTATTTTTAATTGGGTAAAGAAAATGTTTGACTCAACATTTTGACCGAGAACTTAAATTTCCCCATATCCTTAAGCTCGTTGCTTGACTTGATTCCCTTGGCATTCGATCCCTGCATGTTGCGACTGTCCTTTGGTTTTGTTGATTGTTGTGAAGAGTGGTGCCTTTTACTTCATCTTCTTCCCTAGTTTGTCAGTCCACGCCTGAGCAGTCGACCGGGAGCCGAATCGACGGTCGTCACTTCAGTGCACATCGACCTATATATTCTAATGCCTTGCTTTTCTGTGCATGCATAATGAGCGAAGCATGTGTTTTCCTAGTTGTTTACCCCTTCTTATCTCTGTGTTTGATCTCTGCCTTGATTTGGTCCCTTCATGTTATATCAACTCTGCATCTTAATCATTCTCGACATCTGAAAAATGTGTTTAGTATTCTCTGCATTTCAACACCCTCAACCGCAATTTTTAACTCTGCGTTTATATATATTGCTGGATAAATTTAACTCTGCATTTTATATATTGCTAGATAAATTAAATCTGTGTTGTAGTACCTCCCTCGCAACTTAACTCTATGTTTGTTTTATTGATGTAAATATTCTCTGCATTTTTTTTATACCTCTGCACCTTAGTTTATTTGAAGACGATTTTAGTCTGCGTTGTAAAATTGATTGACAACCTTTACATTTTGACTGAGTTTTTCCTTTGAATGAAGGTAAGGCTGTGCCTTGAGTGCATGCTTCTTGTTACACCTGAATCACTATGAAATTTTCACTTGAATACACTGCAATGTTTCCAATTGTTACCTGGCGATTTTGCCAATTGTCAAGACTGTGATTTGCCAATTGTTACCTGGTGACTTTGGCCACTTGTTAAGACTGCAATCGTTTCTTGTTAAGACTACGATTTTCCAATTGATACCTGACGATTTTGGCCACTTGTTAAGACTGCAATCGTTTCTTGTTAAGACTGCGATTGCCAATTGTTACCTGGCGATTTTTCCAATTGTTAAGACAGCAATTTGCCAATTGTTACTTGGCGATTTTGGCCACTTGTTAAGACTGCAATCGTTGCTTGTTAAGACTGTGATTTTCCAATTATTACTTGGCAATTTTTCCAATTGTTAAGACTGCTATTTTTCCAATTGTTACCTGGCGATTTTGGCCACTTGTTAAGACTGCGATTTTGCCAATTGTTACCTGGCGATTTTGCCACTTGTTAAGACTGCGATTTTTCCAATTGCTAAGTCTACAAATTGTTTCTTGTTACCTGGTGATGTTACCCTCTTTAGGAATGCGTTTTCATTAATTATTACCTACGTTGAATGTGTTTTCATTGATTATTACCTGTGTTTTCATTTAATGATGGCCTACGTTGAATGCGTTTCATTAATTATTAACATCAATTGACAATGAAATTATATCAATGACTGATATGAATTTATCGCTGACTGTGTTTTAACATCATTTGCCAGTGAATTTATATTAATGAAAACCACCTTTTTATTTGACTAGAAGATAACATTCTTAGACACCGAGTATAGTCAATGGTAGTTGATAAATTGTAGTCAAATTAATAATGTTGATGTACAACGTATGCACTATGTGTAAGTGTTGTATTGGTGAGTGTAGGTACATTGTATTGGTGTGTTGGGAAGCGATCCATGCCTTGATTAAACAACAATGGAGTTTAATGAACAACACTTTTTGTTTATGGTTAAATTTGTTATTACGCAACAACTTTAATGATTAATCGATAGTTGTTATACCTTAATACTGTTAATATGGCTTAACCGAGTGTTGGAAGTTAATACTGTTAATAGTGTTATGTTTATAACATTATACATTTTTATTGTTATACTGTTATATATTGGCAACTGATAAATAGGATTTGTATTTAATGTTAATTTAGAATTGTAATTTATTGACTAATTTGTAGTTTAGGCTTGCTAATTAGATTGGTAATCAATGTTAAATTATATTGTAAGTATTGACTAATTTAGACTTGATTAATGGTTGGGTAGTTGGCGAAGTCATGTAATAGCTTGCGCTTTCCTTCGAACGACGCCATCATGCGTCTCGTAGATGTTTTGTTTGGGGTATGGGTATAGTCCTCTTGTTAGTAACTCGGCTCCTAGCGAGTTGGATTCATCTGGAGTCCTTGGTCCAGATAGGTTAGGTAGCGCCAGGGTTATCGCAGCACCTATCACCTGGAGATGTCATGAGTCCTGATGAGGGGATCATGGCGTGCCCTATTGGATAGAGGTGAATGCTAACTTGGCCAGAGTATGTGCCTTCCGTGTGAGTGTTGTTGATCGTTGTGAGTCTTCTAGTGGCACATGGGTTGAATGCCTTCATGCATTGAGTTTCATGCCATTGAGGTTCTAGTTAACTGGTCGTCGAGGCCATTTTGTTGGGATGGGGATGTTGTCCCTTAGCTTGTAGGTGTGGTCATGTGTGAGTCGGGCGAGTAGTTGTTTCTCCTTGTTGTTTTACGCATGTTTCACCTAGTTTTTCTTGTGCCAGTGCATGCAGTCATAGTTTCCTGTTGCCTATTCTCCGGGCATGGTGCTTGCCGTCATATTTGTTTTTTGACTCAAATCATTGTTGTCATCCTGTTTAAAAAAAATAAAAAAAATTTGCACCTTTTGTTTCGCTTATAGTCATAACGTATTGGGGTCATTACATCTCCCTATCCCCAAAAACTGCATCCCTACCTCATACTTAGTCATATTTACCAAATTATATCTCCTCACCTACCTCCTTTACCTCCGCATTCCCATAGCTTTGCCAACCTTTCTTTTAATTTTTTAATATTATTTCATTTAATACTATTTCCTACCCAAAGTTTACTTCTGTTTATTTTGGGACACACCTTCCAATGATAGATGGAAGTGAAGGCCTATTATAGGTGGACGCGTGGAAATGAAGTGAACTAACCCGGAGGTGGCACATGGATGGACATATATTATTGGACAGTGACTTGGCATGATGACTAGGTGACGATGTGGCAGTCAAAAGATACTTTGTGTAAAAGCTACGTAGAATTATATAGATCTATCTACTCCATTCACAAATAACATGGAGACAAAATTTGTTTATAAAGAAGCCATGAGAACCATCCCACAATGCATGTGGGATAAATAAAGTTGAATTTGCAAATCAAAGGCCCAAATTTCACGAGGACAAATCAATAGTGGTTGATTCTCCATCTTCTGGAGCTCATAACATTTGATCTTGACGTTCGATTTGAGAAAACAAGAGATCCTTATAAAGATAAAGAGATGAAGAAAACATCAGAAGTGGTTTCAATGAATGAAATATTATTTATCAGGCCCTAACATTCAAATTATAGTCGAGACTATTTTTGGGCTTGGAAACAAGTTATTTTTGGAAAATAATTTATTTAAAGAAATTCTTGATCTTCTAAAGTGGGTCCCAATTGATGGCATGAATATATCAGTTCACATTTACAAAAGAAAAATAAAACCCTAAATTAAAAATAGTTTCAAGAGGGTGAATAAGAGATTACAAAAGAAAAAAAAAGGCAAATTCAAAGTGTTGGTAGCGGGCTATTACAGAGTTTGCTATAGAGGATCTTTTTGCCGGAAGCAAGTTTTGGCCTCTCCAAAGATTTGTGAATCAATGTTCTTGAATTTCTCTTTCACATTCCTTTCTGCTCAACTATCTCAATATTATTCCATACATCCCCATGACATTTCATGTCTAGAGGAGCAAAATCCCCACTTGTAAAAAATAGTTGCAATTTATTTAATTTTATATATTTTTCATTAAAATCTTGTTGAGGTTGTATCGACCCTCTTGTTTCATACGTTTTTAAGCTTATTTCATTTGGGACATTACTATTAATTTCTCCCACAAAGAACTATTCCAAGGCATTACATTAGTGTTTTTTCATACTTTGAGTCTAAAGCGTGAGATTTCAAATGTATTGTCCATCAAAATTGCTTTTGAGTTGTAATGAAGTGATCATCTAAAGTTCTTTGATGAACTTCCCATTTTACTTTTCTTTTGTCTTGCAAAGTCATAGCTGATTTTGGATTCACAAAATTTTAAAAGGAAGGAACAATATACGTCGAAACAAAACTATGTACACATCTCTTTTAGTTATATTTATTTACTTTTATTTCCATGAATAAGATGATGTGCTTAATGAATAAATTAGGTAAATGAGATCTTTGTTGGAAGATATTTTGGGGTTTTCTCTTTAACACTCACCCATTTCATTCATCTATATTCATACAAATAATCTTCCAATATATCAAGCGAGGAGAACCACCTCTATAAAAAAGAGGAGAGTTATTGTTGTTCCCCACAAGATTTTATCTCAAATGTTTGTCATTTTCCCTTGACAAAAAAAATGATCAACATTTTTAGCGATCATACTGGGGAAAACAAAAGGTTGGTTTTGCAGACCAGAAATAACTGAATGACCCACAAGTCCAAATCAACCTCAAATACAAATTGGACTTGAATACTAAAGAAGTGTTCTACATCAGCTGCATAATTTAATGACAACAAGAAGTAAAGAAGAGCTTGAAAGAATGTGGCAATCCCTTGTCTGTGAAGAAGAAATTGCAAAGGCTCAAAGAAAAAAAAGACAATAATAAAGATTTGAGAGCTAGAACTGCACAAATTATTTTTGACAATAATCAAAGGAAGGATTTTTGAAAATCAAAATTCAGAATCAATGGCAGACAAAGAAGAGAAAAGAAATGAAGGAGAAATAATTCCAAGAAGAAGGGTAAGATCTAGTCCTTTGAATTTCCATGGAGAGCGAGATCAAATGCCTACTCTTCCTCAAGGTGTTCTTCCTATTTTTTCTACAGATGGGATCATGGATCCAGAAAACCATTTGGATTGATTCCTTGTACCATTTATGATATCTATTTGATTGAGAATGATGATGTGATGGAGAGACTCTTCATCCAAACATTAGTTGGTCCAAACTATGAATGGTAGCTTTCTCTTACATAAAACACAATCAGTTCTTTTGATTACATGGAATATGTATTCATGACGAATTTTTCTCTACATATAGCATATCATACTCTCTTGACACATTTTACTCATATTCATCTCCAAAATATTGAAAGAATTAGATATTTTAATTCAATATTTTTCAAGACTCTACATCAAATTCCACAATATCATCACCTAAATAATCCAGTTGTTTTTAGATGTTATATTTATGCAATTCCTTCAAATGTGAAATATACAATAAAATAATCATAAATCACAAATTTGGAAGAAGCAATGAGAAGAGCGACTGAAATGGAAGATTTCATGATAGAAATTGAAGTTGATCCTAAAATCATTTTTGCTAAAGTTCAAAGGCAGATGATAGATTTATCATTGTCATCCCAACTTCCATATACTTCAACAGTAGTTGAAGAGCGAGGGGTTGGAAGAGGAATATTCCAAGAGCAACCACCAAATGTAACAAATATCTTTGAAGACACTCAGAATACCTATCAAGATACTCATATTGCCCAATTAAAAAGACTCATTAACCAAATACAAAACAAAATAGCTCAGTTAGAGAGAAATGATGATCAAATTCCAAGGGAGGAATATCAAAATCATCATTTTCTTACACATGGTCTCATAAATTATCCAGAAAGAAATAAAAATATCAATGATCAATCCCCTAGGTCAAGGGCCCCTGGAGTTCAAAATCCAAATTTGGTGATATTGAAAGAAGATTTTGATCAAATCCCTGAAGAAGAGAATGAAAGACTCGTTTTTCAAGAATATGATAATGAAACTGCTATAGGTGTGATAGAATCCATGGAAATGGATTTTGATCTATTATTATTTTCAAAAGGAGTTTGGATCAAATAAGATGAATGTAGAGATGAAGACCAACATTTTCAAGAAAACATTGTCCAGACTAGATCCGAAGAAAAAGATTCAAATCTTCCTAAATTACAAAACAAACTAACAAGGTCTTCCATATCAAAAGTTGTTCCTTCTCAAACAAGTGCTAGACATGTAACCTCTGCTCCATAAAAATATAATGATGTAAAATGATAAAAAAAGATGAATTATAATGTTGTTGATGATCTAAAGTAGCTCCAAATAACTTTTCCATTCTTGGAGATATCACATAAGAAAAATATTATTGTGTTCAAAATGAAAGAAATGGAAGAAATGGAAAATTCCATTGATATAACAGTTGAAAGATGCAATTTCCTTTCATTCATAAGATCATGGATGATGTCTTTTGTTGGTTCTTTTTCAAAATATGATGATAGAGCAAGATATTAAAATATGGTAATTAATCGAGTCTAGAACATGGCTAATGAAACAACATTCTCAATCATGGTTGGGAGTAATCAGATGAGTTGGCTATGTACATGGCTACATTGGAAATGTGCTTACACTTGAGAGTATCCTTTCTCTCCAAGTAGCACAAGGTAGGTAGGTTTTTGTTGTCTCATGTATATAATATTGTTATGTCAATGAACAATATTGGATCAAGATAGTGGATTGGGATGACTCTATAGACCAATGGATGAAGGCATATGGTCTTGGTATGTGTCCACAACAACCCACAGGGGGTCATTGTCCTACAACTGGAGCCATATCTTGATGTGTTTTCACCCATCAAATAGAGACCAATTGTTTTTTGATCGAACTTGGAAAGTTCCAAAGAATCTTCAACTCTTGATCCTGAAGACCCAACAAGTTTTCAATTATCTTTATTTCTCCAGTTCTTCATCATGAAAGTATAACGGGGATAGTTTCTCTTTGAAACAAAAGAGAAGGAAAATAGAATATATTAAAATAAGGAAATTTTTTATGTCTATCTTATCACTAAATAGCCCTATGTCTCAGCTTCGTTCAACACTTCATGAAATCTAAAATAGAGTTCATATACCCAAGATATGCCAATTTCCTTGCTCATCTCTATTTCCTCAACCATATCTATACTACTACCCCATATAACTTAGCCATTTTCCTTACTCCCCATGATCTTTTACTTAGTCATTTTCCTCACTTTCCATGTCTAACTATTTCCACACTTAACCGTTTCCATTTCCATTTTCATGTACATATTTCAATTTTTATTTTCCATTTTCCTTTTTCTTTTTCATTTTCCATTTCCTTTTTTCCATTTTACTTTTCCATGTTTCTATTTTATTTTTTCCATTTTCCATTTTCTATATTTCATATTTCATTTCCATTTCCTTAATTTCATGTAACTTTGTGACTTACCTCCCCAACACTTGGTCATTTTTCATGTCTTACCACAATTTACTCTTTTTTACACTAAGTATTACATAGTGGGTGTGTGAAAACCTTCCTCTTCATTTACCTTTTTCCCCTGCAATCCCATGACCCTCAATTTGCACCTCCATTTCTGCATCATTCAAATTGCACCTTCATTAAGTTTTACACTTCATTTATTTTTTATATTTGAATGCAATTTCATTCCTATAAGTTTGCTAACCTTTCTTTTATTTTTTTAATATTATTTCATTTAATACTATTTCCTATCCTAAGTTTACTTCTCTTTATTTTGGGACACACCTCCCAATGACACATGTGAGTGAAAACCTATTATACATGGACATGTGGTAGTGAAGTGGACCTATCCCCAGGTGACACATAAATGGACAAAGATTATTGGACAGTGACTTGGCATGATGACTAGGTGATGATTTTTTAATATTATTTTATTTAATATTATTTCCTATCCTAAGTTTACTTCTCTTTATTTTGGGACACACCTCCCAATGACACATGACAATTAAGGGATATTATACATGGACATGTGGAAACAAAGTGTACCTAACCCCAAGTGACCCATGGATGGACATAGATGACTAGACAATGACTTGGCATGATGACTGAGTGATGATGTGGCGGTTAAAAGATACTTTGTGCACAAGATACACATAATTATGTGTCTCTCTCTACTCCAGTCCCAAATAACATGGAGATAAAATTTATTTATAAAGAATTCACGAGAACCATCCTACAATACACGTGGGATAAAGAAAGTCAAATTTTCAAATCAAAGGCCCAAATTTCATGAGGATAGATCAATAGTGGTTGAGTCTCCATCTTCTGGAGCTCATAAATTTTGATATCGACATCTTATTTGAGAAAACGAGAGCTCGTTAGAAAGGTAAATAGATGAAGAAAACATTCGAAGTTGTCTCAATGGATGAAATATTAGCTATCAAGCCCTAAAAATTAAATTTCATTTGGGACTATTTTTGGGCTTGGAAACAAGTTAGTTTTGGAAAATCATTTATTTAAAGAAATTCTTGAGCTTCTAAAGTGGATCCCAATTGATGGCACAAATATATCAGTTCAAATTTACTAAGGAAAAATAAAACCCTAACTAAAATAAATGATTTTAAGAAGATGAAGAAGAGATTAAAAAAGAAAAAAGGAGGTAGATTCAAAGGGTTGGCCATGGGATGTTAGAGAGTTTTATATAGGGGTCTTTTTGTTGGAAGCAAGTTTTGGCCTTTCCAATTATTTTTAAACCAATCTTTTTTTTTTAAATAAGAATCTATGTATTACCTTTCATGGAGAAAAATTACAGTATCATCTGTGATATCATAGATATAAGTGTACTGAATTGCCCCGAAGGGAAACCAATTCATCCCGACTCTTGTCCTATCATGCCAAAGAAAATTGAAACATTGATGTCTGAATCATCCCGTGGGGAAACCAATTAGACTGACCCATACATGTAGATAATAAAAAAAAAATTAAAAAGTCTATCGCCTGACGAACACAAAAATTAGGTGTGTTGGACTTCGACATGCAGTAGACGTTTATCAAATTGGAAAAAGAGAGGCATGCATTCAGACACTTTTTCATCCACCGTTTGTCATGGTCACTGACGCTCGTTGCTATCCACAACTCCCCAAACTCACTTTCCTACGTCACAATCAATGTCCACCAATTGTGTTGGGCTAAGTAACGCTCCCGACGAGACCTGTGCAGTGGCCCCTAAGTCCAATGAGTGCAGGGGCCTGATCATGGATGCCAACAAAGATTCCATTTGATATGTGCATTGTCCGAGGTGCTCCAAACTAAAGCCAAGGTCGTCGATGTATTTACGCATTGAGAAGACCAGCTCTTGGAGAATCATGACCAAGTCTCAGAACCTTGATAATGAAGCACATGATGTATAGTTCGAGCATAAATGAGGCTGTAATGGAGTCTCTTCTAGTTGTGCAGGGATCTCTTCCAATTAAGTGGGGAGGTCCTCCAACAAAGGCACGGGGAAGAAGGGTGGGGACAAGGCGTAGGGGGAGGGAGGCAGCGAGGGAGAAAAATGGATAGAAGGTTGCGAGGTGCGCTGTGCCTTGGCTGGTTGTGAAGGAGACACGATGTCCAGGATAGGACAAGGTGCAAATCCCAATGAGTTTCCCTGCAATTCGAACCACTCCACCTTGCAGGCCCNATCTCAATATTTTTTCATACATGCCCGATGACATTTTAGGTCTAGATGAGCATGGAGGTGAGTTAGAGGTAGGAAAAATAAACCAACAAAGGGAACCGAGGAAAATGACTATGTGCATGAGCCACAAAGAGGGAAGAGCAGGGATGGCAAGATAAGGAGTGGATTGTCGGCATAAGAAAGTGCCTGTGGAGTGAATGCACATACATGCAGAGAGCTTGGTACACAAACCTCCACCATTTTTGATTTGAGAAGCCAACGAAGGACTCACTAGAATAATGGAGGGTGGATGGAGTCATAAGTTGATAATAAAGACTAGAAGGAGGTGACATGTGGCAGTCACATGGTCCGTGAAGAGGTGGCGGGTTTCATCTCCTCCATTGGACTTGTGGCACACACTAACACCCCATCCAGGGGAATCATTCTTCTTGAATTTCTCTTTCATATTCATTTTTTCTCAACTATCTCAATATTTTTTCATACATGCCCGATGACATTTTAGGTCTAGATGAGAAAAAACCTTCTTGTAAAAAGTAGATGCAGTTTATTTAAGTTTATGTAATTGTGATTGAAATTTCATTGAGACTATTTCAAACCTCTTGTTTCATACATTTTTAATATTAATTTCTCCCACAAAGAACTATTCCGGGGCATTACATTAGTGATTTTTCAGACTTTGAGTCTAAAGTGTGAGATTTCAAATGTATTGTCCATCAAAATAATTTTTGAGTTGTAATGAAGTGATCATATAAATTTCGTTGATGACCTATACATTTTAATTTTCTTTCATATTGGAAAGTCATAGTTGATCATGGGTTTACAACATTTTAAAAGGAAGACAAAATATAAGTCGAAAGCAAACTCTATACAAATATCTTTCAAATATATTTATTTACTTTTATTTCCATGAATAAGATGATGTGATTAATGAATAAATCTACTAAATGAGATCTTTGTTGGAATATATTTTGGGGTTTTCTCCTTGGCACTCACCCATTGCATTTATCTACATAAATACAAAGAATCTTCCAATATATCAAGAGAGGATAACCACCTCTATAAAAATGAGGAGATTCTTTCTTGTTCCCCATTCTCTCAAATGTTGGTCATTTTCCCTTGACATGAAAAATGATCAACACCATTGTATGGCCATCTTGTACTTTTTCCAAGGAACCATAAAGCTCATGTAGTTGAAGTCCTTCCTTTGAGAGTTGATCTACAATATTGTTTCATTCTCTATAAAAATTAGTATAGATGACCCAAAGAAACCGATTAGATATTTCCTTTAATTGATGTGCTAGTGGAAGGAGATAGTTATTTTGAACTTGGAGGATTCCTTTCATCCAACTAATGACCATATATGAATCACCCATGACCTGAAGCGTATCAATCCTTCTGTCCAAACCAACTTTTAGTATATAGTAAGTCACTGATAAGTTTTCAGCATCGGCGAGATCTAAGATATAAATCACAAATACAGACAACCATAACAAATCACCGATCACCGATACATTTTCGGCATCAATGAACTCTGATGAACGAAACTGCGGAACATTAACCGTCACAAATCATCGATCGCCGATACATCATCGATATCAACATGATAGGATTACGTGGCCAAGGATGTATGTCTAAAGAAAATCACTGATGTCAAAAAAATGTTTCTCATGTAGAGGTCAAAATCAACAACCACGTGTCTTTGCCGCGTAAATAGTTTGTATTACTCAATATTTTCCCTGTGTCATCTTTTGAGTTTCCCCGCATCATATATGTACTTCCATGTCAACATTTCCACGCCAACATTGTACGGCGGTTTTGGTCAGCGTTGGAAATTTTTCCTAAAGGTATCAACGAAACAATGTCTAAGAAAAATTGTTGACGCTGATTCACTCATTAACTATCAACAGACTGTTAGGTCACCAAAAGACGGGGTTTTTCATCAAACCTTTGTCATTCTACACCAACAATCCAAGTCAATCCGTGATGTTGTTCCATTCAAAAAACCTAGCTATTTCCTCGACGCCGATCATACTAGTTTCTTGTGAACATGAAAAGGCTTGGTAATTCGATGTGACACCTCCAACTAAGATGAGACATAATTATTCATTTTGATAGACAAATTAAATTTTCATGCAACCTACACCACGATCCCATGCGTCGGCCAACCGTTGAAATTTACATTCGCCGATGAACTACAAAGTAACCCACTCCTGCGTCGCCAACCTGTGTTGCGTTTAATCCTAAGCATGATGCAGATTCTGTAATAGATTGCGCAGATCACATTTACACTCTTGAATTTAAGACTTGATGCAACAAGGTAGGTATGCTTTATGTTTGAATTTGCAAGTTTTATGCCCATACATGGTATTTTTTTCGCAAATCACGTACCTCCTGAAGTAGATGAAGAAGTGAGAGCAAGCATCGGAAAGGTTACAACCCACTCCTTGACTTTGATTACCAGTAAAACTAGGTTAATATCTTGCGAGGAAGAGGAAAATGCCTCCAAGAAAGCCAACGACCATGCACTCACCAAGAATGCCCAAAATGAAGGAGGCAAATGTTGGCAAAGGGTCTACACTAGGCGCTACAAGGGAGATTGATTTTGTCTCAAAGACATAATCAATTATCCACACTGCTACCAAATTTTTTTTTTCCCAACCTCTGATGTTCAACGACACAGAGGAAATCACTGGATATAATGTGGTGCTCCCGCATTGGGGAGACCGGTAAAGAAAAATTAGTCAAAAGGATTACCTATAGTTCACACCTCACAACAACCCGGATGTTAGAATATTGGATGTTCAAGTGTTCCCGAACATCAAGAGATCATATCTACATAGGGTGGCTTGTCGGACCCCATTTTTTCCCTGCATCGAAATCTTAGGATGGATAATTGACCATGCAGACACAGTGAAATGCACGTTCAACAATGTGGAGGGAGAATGTCTTGGTGTTTTCCTTCCAATTGAGGTACAAAAGTATTATAAACTTAGGGACCCAAAGGAAATGATAAATATAGATTTTGTGGTCAAATTTTGTGAGTATCATGACACTAGCAGGTTAATAGCTTCTTGGTGGAAAGAAGACAAAAAATTCACAAACAGAAACACTGGATGGTACAATATGGTAAATCTCAAATATCCCTACATGTATTTAATGGCTTTGATTTTTCAATTATATGGAGAAAAGGATTGCTGAAAATTTTCAGAAGCTTGGATGCCCTTGGCATATATCGTGGTGATTTTTGGGAGTAGTTTCAATTGGGGAGACATTATTTCCAAACAACTGAGTATTAATCTCCTACAAGACCAGACACTGAAGGAAGAATAATTTCCAATATTCTACATGGCATCCTACCCGTTGGACGTAATCTTCACGAGAAACGTTTTCGCAGGTATGAATTTAAGTTGGCATATTGTTGAATTGCCCGTACATGTTTATTTCAACATCTTATGGGAGAATAAGTACAAATATTGCATGCCATGATATGTTATGGGTTCATAGCCAAGATATACTTAATTATCTTTAGAAAGGAATTCCCTAGGCTTTCAGTGGCATCCAAAAAGATGATAGCTAAAGTTGGCCATTGGTACTTCGAAGAGACAATCACCTATATAAAAGTGTTCGGAGCTACTGGTGCACCCCACCTACTCCCCGTTCATGTCCCAGATTGTCTCATATTGGGAGAGATTTGTTACCATACCATTTTATAAGGTTATAATGCTTCCATGGTAAAGGATAAGAAGAGAGCTTTCATTCCCTATGCTTTTCACATAGGATTTTATATGGTCAAAGATACTACGCAGGAGAAACAAGAAGGGTTAAATCAACTTGAGTATTGGTTCCCCACAGTTCTCTTTCGCATGCATGATACAAAGGGTTTAGTCCTTGAGAAGGCATTGTAGGTATCCTCCTATTGGTCGTATGCTCATGATATTTTTGAATATGAAATCTTTACTGAAGGCACCTAGGATTGGGAGGAAGTGCTCCACAGAAAGGCTAACCCAAATATGACCAAATTTAAAGAAATCACTTTGGATGAGAAAGTGGAGACAATAGAGAAAAAAAATCAAGAGTCCCTCAGGGTTAGAGAATAAAATAGAGTAGTAGAAGAGACTGAGGCACAGAGAAGGGGGATGTTGTTACTAGAAGAAGCTGAAAGAGATATTGCAAGATTTGAGGGAGATCCCCTACTCAATACTTTGATAGGACCTTTGGGAATAACCCCGGTAGGTGCAAGTGAGGAGGAAAAACCAACGAATTCAAATGCAATTCCACCAAGGGAGACCGCTGATCAAGAAAACCCCAGGCCTATGCCACCACAAGTAGGATCGCCGATGACTACTACTACGGGTCAATGAAGGTCAGAAAGAGCACCAAGCCGGACAAGGATGCCTATTGTACTCATATATTTAATCACCATATATGACAATGAGGAAGGTTCATAAGCCTCGTGCATAACCCAGTTACCAATCAAACAAGAGGAGGAACCTAGGGAAACATCTCCTCCAGCTTCCGATGTTTTGATCCCAAATCTCCAGGAAGGCAACCATGAGGCTAGGAGCACTCTAGAAACTAAATTTATCGATAAATTGGGAACACAACCTCATAATGGAAGCTCCAAGAATGACTTGGGTGTTGGTGAACAAGAAGAAGAAATGGAGCAGCCATAAATCAACATATCAACGGAAAAAACGCCCAACTAATGTTGATCCTTCACCTACTTCCATAGATAGGACAAATAATTCATCAACCGACAAGGACCAACCAAAGTCCAAATCACCAAAGAAAACATAAACCTCCCCTGCTAAGGAATTGAAAGAATATTGCATAGAACATATCTATATGAAAAAAAACCTAGGAAGTACTCTGTCTTAGGGAGATCAATAGATTCCTAAACCAGTATATGAAATCACTGATATACAGGGAATTTCTTATGACAAGAAAAGGAAAGTTGTAACGATGAGAACAACTAAGAAAAGTAATCTCACACTTGATAGCACACTTATCATAACCACAGAGGAAACACTGTTTGACACAAAAATGCTAATATGGTTGAGCTAATCAGAGCATGTATGGCCATAAATGATGCCACTTTAGACATGGAAAGAAGGGATGAAAGGGAGGTAGTTTCCATGAAGAAAGAACTAGACCATCTGCGACATTAAGAGAAATATTACCATAATTCGACACAGGTAGTGGTACTCCGAAAGTGTGAGTTATGGGAAATGTATTCACAATTCACAAGTGAAAGTGATCTCTTCACCGCTCGCTTAGCTTATTTGCAAGAAGATACCCTCATGGGGTTGGAAAATTTTAAAGACATGCAACGATGGTATGAAAAGGAACATCAAGCCTTTGAACTGATAGACTACATCAATGAAGTGCAGAAGGGTCGAGATACAGAAGAACATGGCATCTGAGTGTTGATGGATAGCAACATCGCCTAAATAAGGAAGGCAGTTGAACACTGGGTAAGCATGGTCCAAGAATCTCAGCAGAAAATGCAGGAAAGATGGGGAGAGTGTGAGAAAATTTGGGAGAAAATCAATCGGGAAACGAGGAACATTGACCTACCAGAGTTTGGTCCACCAAAGTATTTCACTGATTTTCATGACATAGTTAAACAATGTGAGGAGCACCTTCAAATCCTCTTCGAAATTAGGCAGAAATAGGATGACCAGATGCATTCCTAGAGCGTCCTCAACCAACAGATGGACATCTTGTTTGATGCATTAATGGATGCTCCTATGTGCGCCAGATGCCCTACTTGCGATCAACGACTTACCACAGTCTACACAATACATGGACAACCATGCTCAACTATGGATTGATGTCTCCAGGTTTTGGTTTTTTGTCTATTTCAGTTGTAGGGTCCTTGGTCTATCTTACTACGAAAACAAGATAGATGAAATAGCTGTTTTTTCTTATTCTGTCTACGTAGTTTTAGTTATGGAAGCTTTGTCTATAGCTAGCCTTGGCGATAAGTTGCAGAACATGGATCAAACATTTTTGTTTCCATAGATAGAATGCAATTTTTTGTGTAAACATTTTAGTTCCAACAATGTTAGAACTCAGGAGGATGTGTCAATATCTAAACATCAAGGAGCCACATGTTCTAGTTTACCATTTGTGGCAAAACAAGTGGCTCACACTTGTCACTGTACAACATATAAAATCTTCATTTGACCAGGCGCTCACCAAGAATGACCAAAATGAAAGCACTAGATCTAAAGTGGTGCTCCTGTGTTGGGGATACCTGTATAGAAAAATCAATCAGGAGTATTACCTGGAGTTCACACCTCATAGCAACCTGGACGTCAGAATATTGGATGTTCAAGTGTTCCCGAACATCAGGAGATCATATTTGCATAGGGTGGCTTGTCGGACCCCCATTTTTTCCTGCATCAAAATCTTAGGATGGATAATTGACCATGTAGGCACAATGAAATGCACGTTCAACAATGTAGAGGGCGAATGTGTTGGTGTTTTCCTTCCAATTGAGTTACAAAAGTAGTATAAACGCAAAGACCCAGAGGAAAGGTTAAACATAGATTTTCCGATCAAATTTTATGAGTATCATGACACCAGGAGGTTACTAGCCTCTTGGTGGAAAGAAAATAAAAAATTCACAAACAAAAACACTGGCTGGTACAATATGGTAAAACTCAAAGAGCCCTACATGTATTTAATGGCTTTGATTTTCCAATTATATGGAGAAAAGGATTGCTGAAAATTTTCAGATGTTTGGATGCCCTTGGCGTATATCGTGGCGATTTTTGGGAGTAGTTTCAATTGGGGAGCCATTATTTCCAAAAAACTGAGTATTAATCTCCTACAGGCCCAGACACAAAAGGCATAAGAAGTTCCAATATTCTACATGGCATCCTACCTGTTGGACGTAGTCTTCACGAGAAACATTTTCACAGGTATGAATTTAAGTTGGCATATTTTTGAATTGCCCGTACATGTTTATTTCAATGTCTTATGGGATAATAAGTATAAAATATTGTATGCCATGATATGTTATTTGTTCATAGCATGGATATACTTCATTATATTTAGAAAGGAATGCCCTAGGATTTCAGTGGCGGCCAAAAATATGATAGCTAAAGTTGGCCACTGGTACTTCAAAGAGACAAGCACCTATATCAGAGTGTTTGGAGCTACTGTTACCAGACTATTTCATATTGGGAGAGAATTGTTACCAGACCATTTTACAAGGTTATAATTCTTCCATGGTAAAGGATAAGAAGAAAGATTTCATTTCCTATGGTTTTCACATAGGATTTTATATGGTCAAATATACTATGTAGGAGAAACAAGAAGGGTTAAGTCAACTTGAGTATCAGTTCCCCACAATTCTCTTTCACATGCATGATCCAAAGGGTTTAGTCCCCCAAAACGTGTCGTAGGTATCTTCCTATTGGCTGCATGCTCATGATAGTTTTGAAGATTAAATCTTTACTGAAGGCACCCAAGACTAGGAGGAAGTGCTCCACATAAAGGCTAACAAAAATATGACCAAATTCAAAGAAATGACTTCGGATGAGAAAGTGGAGACAATAGAGCAAACAAATCAAGAATCCCTCAGAGTTAGAGAATAAAATAAAGCAGTAGAAGTGATCGAGGCACAAAGAAGGGGGATATTGTTACTAGAAGAAGTCGAAAGATCTATTGCAAGATTTGAGGGAGATCCCATACTCAATCCTTTGATAGGAACTTTGGGAATAACCTAAGTAGGTGAAAGTGAGGAGGTAAACCCAACTAATTCAAATTCAATTCCACCAGGGGAGACCTCTCATCAAGAAAACCCCAACCCTATGTCACCACAAGTAGGATCGTCGGTGACTACTACTATGGGTCAACAAAGGTCAGCAAGAGCATCAAGATGGACATGGATGCCTATTTTACTCATATATTTAATCATCATATATGACGATGATGAAGGTTCATAAACCTCGTGCATAACCCAGGTACCAATCACACAAGAGAAGGAACCTGGGGAAACATCTTCTCCAACTTTCGATGTTTATATCCCTAATCCCCAAGAAGGAAACCATGAGGCTAGGAGCACTCTGGAAACTAAATTTGTTGATCAATTAGGAACACAAACTTAGAATGGAAGCTCTAAGAATGACTTGGGTGTTGGTGAACAAGAAGAAGAAATGGAGCATCCAGAAATCAACATCTCAACGGACAAACACCCAACTAATGTCGATACTTCACCTATTTCCACAGCTAGGACAAAGAATTTGTCAGCCGATGAGGACCAACTGAAGTCAAAATCACCAGAGCATACAAAGACCTCCCTTTCTAAGGAATTGAAAGAATATGCCATAGGACATCTCTATACGACATAACACCTAGGTTGTACTTTGTCCTAGGGAGATCAAAAGATTCCTGAACCAATAGATGAAATCACCGATATACAGGGAATTTCTTATGATAGGAAAAGGAAAGTTGTGATGAGGAGAACAACCAAGAAAAGTAAGCTCACACTTGATAGCACACTTCTCATAACCACATAGGAAACATTGTTTGACAAAGAAAATGCTAAGATGGCTTAGCTAATCAGAGCATGTATGGCCATAAACGATGCCACTTTAGACATGGAAAGAAGGGATGAATGGGAGGTAGCCACCATGAAGAAAGAAATAGACCATATGCAACATCAAATAGAATATTACCATAATTCGACATAGGTAGTGGTACTCCTGAAGTGTGAGTTATGGGAAATGTATGCACAATTCACAAGTGAAAGAGATCTCTTTATCGCTCACATAACCAATTTCCAAGAAGATACCCTCATGGGGTTGGAACATTTTAAATACATGCAACGATGGTATAAAAATGCACGTCAAGCCTTAGAATGGATAGACTACATCAACGAAGTGCAGAAGGGTCGAGATACAGAAGAGCATGGCATCTGAGTGCTGATGGATAACAACATTGCCTAAATAAGGAAGCCAATTGAACACTGGGTAAGCATGGTCCAAGAATCTCAGTAGAAAATGCAAGAAAGATGGGGAGAGTGTGAGAAAATTTTGGAGAAAATCAATCAGGAAATGAGGAACATTGACCTACCAGAGTTTGGTCCATCGAATTATTTCATCGATTTGCATGACATAGTTAAACAATGTGAAGAGCAAGACCTGACATGGGAAACAAAGATTTTTTAGATTTCAGGCATGATCCCGGGTCAAGTGAAGAAGTTCATGGAATCAATGATTAAAGCTCTTGTAGTCCTACAATGCTTAAGTGTCAAGCTAATCAAGTACAAGGAATGAGCAATAGAGATAAAGGTGGTCTTCTTCACTCCAATGGATCAACACATGTTTTCATATGAAAATACATGCGAATATCTCTTCTTCAAGTTGTCAGAGTACGAGAATAACAATCCACTTTAGTAATACCACTAGATGATCAAAGGAGAAGCAAAAGAGAAGCCATAGAGAAGAAATAGAGAAAATCCACCACGTGGCATTTTCTCAACTTAACAAAAATTTAGTAGCTATTTTTAGTTTAGTTATTTTTTGTTATAAATATGGGCATCAACCTTGGACAAAGGGTCGATGGTTTTGGAGAGAAATACTTTTTCTGAAATTTTGTAAGAAAACTATTTTTGTGCAAGTTATTTTAATTAAGAAGTTATATTTTGGAATGAAAGACACTTCTTTCATCTAAGGTGTGAATTGATTAGACCAAGGGGGATTATCTCTCTCTTCGGATTCAATCTTTGTTGTTGTATTGAGTAAGAGTTGTTGTATATGTTATTTAAAGTTATCTTATAATGTTGTAACAATTCTTTTATTCTAGTTGATGAATAGAAACCGATTGTGTTAACCTGTGATTGATAATAGAGTATTGAAAATTACTTTTCTTGCACTATCTTTTTGTCACATGTATGTTTTTATTTTCTGTAATTATTATCTCATAAAATGTTGAATGTCCACTAATCAAAATGGTATTAATGTTGGTTTGAAGTAGTTTAAATATTCTTCGTCTGCATGCTAAGGTATAAAGGTTATCCTAAAACCCAACCTCCCCCCCAACACACAATTTAACTTCCCTCTTCCATTTAGATTAAGGTCTATCTTTCTTTTGTTATAAATATTAGAAAAAGAACCAAAAAGAGAACTTCCCAACTTGAGGAAAGGTTTCACAGAAAAGACATATCTATCAATCACGATTAAATCCCATCGATAATTCCAGCTAGATCACAAATCTGGAGAACCTTTCCACTCATCAAATGATTACGTTTCTAATTGGGCCTCTTAAGTGGTTTTGTCTCATGTTGTTGAGTTAAAGGGACCTCAGACCCCTCAACACCTCGCAAATATGCAACCTCCAAAACAACCCTCACCAATTCCATGTTATCAAAAATGGACCATCCTTTCAACACTTAGTTTATTTCACAAATGTAGATGCAGGAGATTCCCCTTCATCTTCCCCATTCATCCCCACATCTCACAATCCTGCAATTCCGCAATCCCTAAAAAGAACCTCACATCATTCATTTTTCACTTTCCATACTTAAACCATTTTCATTAATCCTGCCACATGATCACCTTTTCCAAGAACATTTACTATCTCACTGCCAGATCAAATATCACACATATGAATTAATACCATTATTATGTGACGTGATTATCATAAAATATCTTCTTTAAATAGAAATCAAATCATGTAATTAACTTTTATGAACCGAGTGTTATGGTTTATGATATCAAGGAAATACATGGTGAATTTAGTAATGTATTAAATCCTTAATGTAAATATTATTACTTTGACAAAACCACCATTTATTCAATAAATTATTCTTTACAAAGTATGTCGATTAAGAAAAAGGAGTTACATTGTGGGACACCTCGAATTCCAATGGTCTGAAGCCTTCAAGCGGTATTCAATGCTTTCACCTCAAGAAATAAATTCAAACAAAGTCTAGACTTATGGAATCAGATTAGTTTGGTGTATTCTAGAGGTATACGACTTTAAAGAATTGATTCTCTGGTGTGATGACAAAGTCAATAGTGAAAAGAGAATAATTCAGTTGCAGGGAAGGACACCAGTCTCTCTTGCACCTACAATTTTCAAGAAAATAATTAGACTTCCATAACCTAATATGAATTTCAAAGTTTAAAGTTGATGCCTTTCTAAAGGCGCACAATGGAGGTATAAGTTTGTAACACACTCGACCCCTAAATACTCTTTTAAGGGGTGGGACATCATAATTTTATTTTTCCTAACTATCTCAAATCTTAATTCCATGATCTCCATTGGCTACTGCTCACCACCAAATTTCTAACGGTTGCCACCACACTAAAATCTGAGCTCTGGTTTGCAAGTTATTTCCTCCCAAAGTTATTCGGGCGTTATTAGTTGGGGTCTTCAGTGTTCGACTTTGAATTCCCCTTTTCTTACTGTACGCATACTCCCCGAAGTCTCGAAATGTCTCCACATGGACTTGGCCATTCGACGATCGAAAATCGACGTTCTACATTGAATGTCGATGTTTGACGATCGACGATCGGAGTTGGAAATCCATTTTTCAACGTTCGACATTCAACGTTGAGGTTGAACATTTGGTTTTCAACAATCAGCAATCGACGTTGAATGTTAGACGTTCGACAATCAATGATCGATGTTGAACGTCTCTCCACTATACTGCACCCAAAATCTTCTGAAGTCCCGAAGTCCCATAGTCCCGGTCGCATTACCAACCACGTTGGCCAAGTGGGCACGAACCAGAGGCTGACATGTGGCAAGGGATAGGGGTGACACATGTCCTCATTAGGGTGTGACACATGTCATTCTATAATATGCATAAGGGGTCAATGAATCATCCATATCTTGGTGACACGTGGAACCTTAGTTGCAGGTCCACGTCACCTTGGATGACGTTAATCTGCCATGTCAACCCTAAACATACGACCTTATATCTTCCTTCAAATCTCACGGTTGAGGTCTTTCCACGTAGATCGGTAGAGCCATGGCTCCCATTACTTTGCAACTCTGGGATTTAGAGCTTACCAACTCCTCACATCACAAATCCCCCAAATATCCAAGTCTTTGGACTCTTGGATCTAGTGCCATGTGTCCTCTACCTATCAACAGTTGAGATTCACTTTGTCCTTCACGACTTCAGGAGTTTTCACACCTTGAAAAATCTTGGCCAAGTTCCTCCGAAGTACCAAGTCTCTGGACTATAGGATCTCTTGCCACATAGCCTCTCATCCAACAAATCTAGTCCAATGGAAAACATTTGATGCATTTGTTGGAAGATTGGTTGTTGTCATTGATGTCAACCCTAGTCATGGGTTTTGGACTGCAAGATTGATGAAGGTATTTGGACATGAAGGAAAATGCACATGCAGATACAACGCCCATGGATAGATAGTATACATCATGTTGTTTCCAGTGGTATGTGGCACGTCACGTGGATCCTCATGGTTGAGGAGAAATGAATTTTTGAAGATGACAAAGTGAATTGAAGAAGGAAGTACATGTAGGCCCTGAAGATAATTAAAGAAAAAAATTACAAAATAAGAAAGTGTTAGGTCATCCCTAATGTTAAAAGGAAGTGACATAAATGGTATAAATAAACATCATTATACACTCATTTGATACAAGTCTAATTTCAAAGGTAATAAGAAGAAACAAAGGCTGGATTTCAAGGGAGGATGAAGTCTTTTGGTGATGTGTTCTAAGGTATGTTATTTTCAGGTCATCTTACCATTTTTTCTATAAATTTTTTTCTATAACGATTCATATGGTGAAATCACTATGGTATTGAGAATACATATCAAGGTACCTCTGGTAAAAATTTCAACTCTTGATTCTCTATAATTATGGAGATACACTCTGTGGAAGATAGGGTTTGTGACCAGTCCTGAAGCTAGTCAATAAACAAGTGTTCCAGGTAAAACAATCATAACTTCTTCATCAAGAATCCAAATGAAGTGGGAAAAATTTAATTGGAAAGAGTATGGACTTTAGTTTCTTGTGTGAAAGTTTCAAAATTGGATGTTAATTATTGAGCGTGGGGCAGTCTGTGCAAGTTTACTCTCCTGAATAGACCAGAATTGAATAAAGTCTACCATTCTTTTTATAACCTATTTTTGGGGAGGATTCAAGGAGTGAAAATTGGAGGAGTTTCAAAGAATACATTGAGTAATATTATCTACAGGATCAGAGTACTCCAAGAATTGAAGAATTGCAGAAATTGAAGAAGTCTCAGGAAGCATTATCAGGTTCTATG
>ML799869.1:200395-221427 GCA_009831015.1 Picea engelmannii | reverse complement strand
CAAGGACAATACATATTATATTACATCAATCATCAATCAATCAATCCTTTGACATCAATCAATCACTTGACATCAATCAATGACATCAATCAATCAAACCATTGGCATCAATGACAACATGATCCAACAAATACTTATCAGAACTGGAAAATGTGAAGTGACTACTGAAAGGGGTGCATGTTTCCTCCCAACCATAGGCACACCCACTCCTGACGGATTTACCACTGGCCACCCCCGATCTAGACCATAATGCTCTAAGAGAGATTCTTTCTCCTTGCTTCGTGATATTCAGGGATAGAGGTTACTCTCCTCCTCCCACGAGAAATTGGAAACTGATTTTCTCTACTCCAAGCAAGGAGGTCTACATGAACACTTCCTCAGCCACTCGTCATCCTTGTTTACCATCTTGTAGAGAAATCCTTCCCATAGCTTATTACAACCAAAACGAGCTTGCTTCTCATCTTTTATCTCAACTCTAGAGTTGAAAAACATGCTCTCTTCTCTTCTAGATATTGTTTTCTCTACTTTGCTTCCTTGTAGATCTCCCTTTTCCCCCCAAATTACATCCTTTCTTGCCTTCCTCAACAAGGTTGCGTGGTTCCTAATACCCAATTCATGGTCATTCCTGGAAGCCTTAAATATGGGTACCCTACCCCATCTCCTCATTAACTCTTGAGGATGGCCTTCCAACTACTAGCATGACTGGTAAATCATTTCTGGGTCAGAGGACTATTAAGAAATTACACCCAGTAGGTACTGGTTTGGTGAGGGTCATCTAAACCATTCTTGGTTCCCTCATCATCTCTCTCATACAATCCATATTCTATCTTGGATATTTCCCCCCTTTCAGTAGTTGTGCAACACGTATCCAATTTGTATTAATAATAAAAAAATCGTACATTGACCCTTTTATACAAAGGTTCATCAAATAAAACATTCACACATATTTAATCCACCATAGTCTCTTGGAGAGTTATAGTTATTATATTTACAATCTGGGGGAAACAAGGGGTATTACAATCTCCTCTCCCTTAAAGGAACACAATCCTCGATGTTCTATCTGTCGATGTGCTCTGTATGTACAGAAGTAAACAAAAATGGATGTGCATGTTTCATGGCATCCTCCATTTTCCATGTAGCCTCATCTAGGCCAAAGTGTTTCCACTGCACCCTAATCTATGCAATGGTTCTGTTCCTGAGTGGAGTTTCCTTCCTATCTATTATGCATTGAGGTTCTGGCAAGAATTTTCCCTCAGGTTCCACATGAATCATAGACCAATCAATAATATGATTAGAATCATGTACATATTTCTTTAATAAAGAAACATGGTAAACATTATGTGCCTTCATTGTGGGAGGAAGTTCTAGCTGATAGGCCACTTGTCCCACTCTATCCAAAACTTCAAAGGGTCCACAATATCAAGGTGCCAACTTGGAATAATATCCCATCCTTAAAGATATTTTCCTGGGTCTAACTCAGAGATACACATGATCCCCTTCTTTGAACTCTCTAGGAGTCCTTTTCATGTCTGCATAGCTCTTTTGTCTATCCTGGGATATCTTTATATTTTGCTTGATCTGAATTACTTTTTGTTCCATTTCCTTTAGAATATTTGGCCTGATTGTAACTTTGTCTACAAGGTTGTTCCAGTTCATTGGAATGTTGCATTTTCTTCCATAGAGGGATTCAAAAGGGCTCATTTTTAATGACTCTTGATAGCCATTGTTGTAGGAAAATTCTACCAGCGGTAGGTAGTCCTCCCACCTCTTGGGTTGATGAATTACATGCATCCTCAACATGTCTTCTAATACTTGGTTTACCCTCTCTTTCTTCCCATCTTTTTAGGGGTGATAAGATGTGCTAAAGAGCAATTTTGTTTCAAAACCAACAAACAAATATTTACAAAATTTTGAAGTAAATTGTGTATCTCTGTCAGATATAATTTCCTTAGGCATGCCATGCATTATAAATATTTATTTAATGAAAATGTTGGAAATATCTATTGCCTTGCAAGTTGACTTGACAGGTATGAAGTGAGCAACTTTAATCCGTTTTTCCACAAATACCATGATGCCGTCGTTATGTTTGGTTGATCTTGGTAATCTTGTGATGAAATCCATGGAGATGGTTTCCCATTTCCATTCAGGAATTGGTAGGGGCTGAAATAACCATGTTGGGTGTTGGTGCTCTTCCTTGAATTTCTGACATTCTAGACACTTAGCTAAGTAATCAACTATGTCCTTTTTTAGTCTGGTCTAATAAAATAGTTTCCTAGTGGTTGTGTTCATTTTCTGATAACTAGGATGACCAATATATGGTCTTTTGTGTAGTTCATCCATTATGAACCTCTTCAAGTCGTCACAATTTGGAATTTATAATATACCCTTGTAAGTCAACATGCCATCATTAATCATTTGATAACCTTCGTACTTTATCCCTGTGGGATCTTGCTTTAGGTATGATGCCACTGTCTTGAAAAATGCATATGTTTCTTGTGCACTTTTGACTCTCTCTTTGATGTCTGATTCACTGGCGCTTACCACTTCCAAGTGAACCACTTTCATACTTCTACTAAGGGCATTGAACACCCTATTCTCCTTTCCTTTGATATGTTTGATTTCAAAATCAAACTCATTAAGGAGAGCCATCCACCTTGCTTGTCTCACATTGAGTTTTGGTTGGTCAAACAAATACCTCAACCCACTATGGTTTGTCATAAGTAAAAATATTCTACCTAAGAGGTAATGCCTCCACATTTTTAAAGCTTTCAATATGGCAAACAATTCCATATCATGGTTCACATAATTGACTTCATGCTCATTCAATTTTATGGATTTGTAGAAAATCACATGTCCTTTTTGAATAAGGAATCCTCCAAGCCCTTCCTTGTAGGCATCTGTACACACAAGGAAGTCCTTGTTTGGGTTTGAAATATTCAGTACGGGCGCATTAGTTAGAAGGTATTTCATCTCTTGAAATATTTCTTCACATTCTGATGTCTAAATGAATTAAACCCCCTTTTTCTAAAGAGAGGTGTTTGGGCAACCAATCTTGGAGAATCCCTTTATGAACCTCCTATAGTATCTCACTAGGATCATAAAAGATTGGATATCAAATACATCCTTTGGGGTAGGCCAATCCATGATGGATTTAATCTTGTTAGGATCAACTGCCACTCCTTCCTCAGAGATATTCATTAGGAATATCATCAATGAAAACCAACACAAACCTATCCAAGAAATTTCTGAATACATTATTCATTAAGAACATAAAAATTGTTGGTGCATTGGTAAGCCCAAATGGAACCACCACAAATTCATAGTGTCCATATCCTGTCCTAAAGGATGTCTTGTGGATGTCTTCATATTTAATTTGGACCTGATGGTATCCAAACCAAAATTCAATCTTATAGAATATTGTAGCACCCCTTAATTGGTCAAACAAGTCATTGATCATTGGCAAGGGATACTTATTCTTGATGGTCATCTTATTGAGTTGTCTATAATATATGCACAATATGAGTGTGCCATATTTCTTTTTCACAAAAAAAGCTAGTGCTCCCCATGGAGATACACTAGGATGAATGTAGCCTTTGTCCCACATCTCCTTCATCTGTCGTTTAATCTCAACTATCTCTGGTGTACTCATTCTATAGGGTGTTCTAGACATTGGCACCGCTCCTGGTACAAGTTCTATTGAAAAGTCAATATCCCTTCTTGGAGGTAGACCCGACACCTCTTCTGGGAATACATATTTATGTTCTCTTAATATGGGATGGTCCTCTAGGCTGATTTTTTCATTCTCAACAGAGTTTAGTACTTGTATTGGATACAAGGGACATCCCTTTCCGCAATACTTCTTCACTTGGAGGGTTGATATTTGTCTCATTGAGACAGGATTTTGAATCCCTTATAGGGTTACCCTTCTTCCTTCTTCATTTTCCCACTCCAAATTTTTATTGTAATAGTCCAACTTGGTGTTTTGGGTATCCAACCAGTCCATGCCAATCAGTAGGTCATAAGATCCTAGAGGAAGTATGTTTAGGTTCACTTGGGAGGGTAACCCACTTATAATGAATTGGCATGCTGGTATGACCTTTGTTACTTTTCTTTTGGTTCCAGTGGCTAGTTGTACTAGCCATGATTTAACATGTTTAACTTGTTTCAATTTACATTTCTCAATAGTTTGAGGGGAAACATAACTCAAATTAGAACCAGGGTCAATTAAAATGGAAACATGATGGTTGTAAATTGTACCTTCCATCTCCACCACTGAAGCGCGGTGGTCATCTTGTCTATTATCCAAGGCTGCATAAATTTGTGGCATTCTCCTAGCCACATCATTGACTGTGGTAGCCTCTTGGACATTGTAGACCCTATTATTTCTATGTTTCCTATGCGGACAGTCCCTCAGTAGATGTTCCTCTCCACAACCCCAACATTCAAGGGTTCTCCCTTTGTGTTATCAGTCTTACTTGGAGCTGCTCCGAATGGTTTATTTCCACTTTGGGATGGAAAATTTTTCTGATACACACTTTTGGTAGGAAGGATCATCCTAGAGCTCTTCCCGGGGTTCTTAAATCTTGAGGATTTAAACCTCTTCTTCTTGAATCCCGAATTGTTTTTCTTCTTCCAATCTTCACGGGGTTCTGTCTTATTCTTGAATTTCTCATAGCAATACCTTGCCTTTCAAATAGTATCTTCTAAAGTATTTGGCTCATCAAACTCAATTATTTCCCGTTAAGGTTGAGGTAGTCCACTAATAAATCGTTGCATATTTACTTTTCCATCCTTTATGTAGGGAACATACCTCATTAGCTCAAGAAATTTGTTGATATATTCATATATGGTGAGTTGTCCCAGCTTGAGTTCATAAAACTCCTTGGTATTCTCATCAAAGTACTTTTCTGACAGATACTTCTTCTTGAATTATTTCTCAAATTGTTTCCATGACAAGTCCTTCTCATGGATTCATTTCACATTCCTAAGGTCCTCCCACCAAATGGAAGCTTTCCCATTTAGGTTAAAAATGGCTATTTGAGCCTTTAAGTTTTCAAAGTAGTCATGGACTTTGAAGTAATTATTCAAGCTGAGTAGCCATACTTCTGCTTCTCCCCCCTTATTAATATCTCCATTGAAGGTGGGTGGTTTGGATTTCTTCAAATTTTTAGGGTCATGACTCTTGGATTGTTTCCTCTTCTTTCTTCTCGTCTCAAAATGGGAACTAGTTTTTCCACTAGAAGATCCCTTGGAGTTGTCAGTGTCCTCAGAGGAACAATCTGATGAGTGTCTCTTGGCTCCATGTTGGGCCTTCCTTGAGGTGCTCCTCCTATCATGGCCACTTTTTGGACCATGCTTTTGTATCTCAGGTGGACTTGGAGTTTTCTTAGTATGATGCTTGTCCACATGATTGGAAGTTGGACCATGTTGCAGTTTCCTTTGTATATATGATAGACTTTGTAGTAGGACTGCATTAATTTCAGTCTACGTTTCCTGCTCCTTTACCATCCTTTCATTGTCAGCCTTACAACTCTATAATTATTCCATGAGGATTCTTACAGTTTCAGCCAAATCTGGAGGGGTTTCCACTGCCCTCCTTTCATCAGATTCTCCCTCTCTATTGTGGGATATCTCCTCCAACTCATGGTGTGTCACCATCCCTTACATTGTAGTTTTCCTACTATTCACTGACTACTTGAGTGCTGATAAAATTTTTTATGTTAGTTAATAATCTACCAATTCATGAACAACACACATCATTGCAAAGTGAAGTCATCTTCTTTATTTGGAAACATTAGCAACATACAATGTAGACTTCCAAAACATCTTTCAAAAGTAGAAGGTTTCTTTCCTTTATTTAGTAGAGGCCCATACAAGTTTCTTATAAAAGGGGGGGTAAGGTAGGGTGTTACCCCATAAAGTTATATAATAATATTTTTATGCGACTCATGCATGAGACCAAACAAACCAAGTGTTGTTTCCAAGCTCTGATACCAATTTGTAACACACCCGACCCCTAAATACTCTTTTAATGGGTGGGACATCATAATTTGTTTTTCCTAACTATCTCAAATCCTAATTTTGGGATCTTCATTGGATACTGCTTGCCACAAACTTTCTAATGGTCGCCACCACACTAAAATTTGAGCTCTGGTTTGCAAGCTATTGCCTCTCAAAGTTACCTGGTCACTATTAGATGAGGTCTTTGATTTTTAGAATTAAACGCCCCTTTTCTTACTGCACACATACTCCACAAAGTCCAGAAATATCTCCATGTGTCCTTGGCCATTCGATGATTGGAAATCGACATTCTACATTGAACACCGACGTTCGACGTTCAATGATCGAAGTTCAACATCCCTTTTTAGGTGTTTGGCGTTCAACGTTGAGGTTGAATGTTCGACGATCTGTGATCAATGTTGAATGTTTGGCATTCAACAATCAATGATCAATGTTGAACATCTCTCCACTATACTACACCCCAAATCTTATGAACTCCCGAAGTCCCGAACTCCCAGAGTCCCAGTCTCATTACCAACCACGTTGTCCATGTGGGCATGAACCAAAGGTTGACACATGGTGAGGGCCAGGGGTGACATGTGTCCTCATTAGGGTGTGACACATGCCATGATATAATAGGCATAAGGGTTCTATGAATTGTCCATATATCAGTGACATGTGGAAACTTAGTTGTAGGTCCACGTCACCCTGGATGACGTTAGTGTGCCACGTCATCCCTAGGCATACGACCTTCTATATTCCTTCAAATCTCATGGTCAAGGTCTTTCCAAGTAGATGCGTATATCCACAACTCCCGTTAGTTCACAACTCCGAGCTTTGGAGCTTACCAACTTCCCACATTGTGAATCCCGCGAAGAGCCAAGTCTTCAGACTCTCAGATCTAGTGCCACGTATCCTCTACCTATCAACAATTGAGATTCACTTCATCGCTCATGACTTCGGGAGTCTTCACACCTTTAAAACTCTTGGCCAAGTTCCTTCAGAGTACCAAGTCTTAGTGCTATAGGATATCTTTCCACGTAGCCTCTCATCAAATGCCTCTATTCCAATATACAACGTGTTATTGGACTAATTGGTAGGTGTGGACACTAATTGATCTCCCTAGATCCACCTAGATCTAGAACAAAACACACCAGAACATGACGCTTTCCTTAAGTTTTAGTTATTGAATTTACTAACTAAAGAGGGATGAGTGACATGCCATTTAAATGTCGCTTCCTCTCGCCATCACCATCCTAGCTCCATTCCAACACTCATATGATGATGAACCTGCAAAAGAACACAACCAACCAAAGTGATAGTAATAGCATAAAATCAATATAAACCTATGTATGTGATCAAGGAATCATACAATAAAACAAAACAAGATTTATAGGAAAGAATCATATTACTGTATCATATTGAATGTGAAAGAGAGATTACAACCATGGCCTTGATGTCGTAAGGTCCCTTCCAAATGTCCTTCATTCCCCAAACACTTCCACTTCAAGAATTCTAAGCATAGATCTGATAATATTCACAATCTATCTTGACAAAGTGGCTCATCTAGCCAAGCTAAAAATCTCCAAAGCTCAATCCAATCCAAGCTAATTCCAAAGCTCCAAAGCTCAAAAGCTAACAAGCTAATCCCAAAGCTCCAAAGCTCAAAAGCTAACAAGCTAAATTTCTCCATGAGAGCTCCTCTCCTTTTATAATTTGAAGAGGATAAGGTGAGGAGGTTAGGATGATCCCACCAAATCATGAAAGAGAGTAAGATCCATACCATTCAGATGCCACCTCACCATGGAAGTTTCTCCTTCTAGAAGATTCGAGAAAACACTTGTTTTTCCCACTTGTAGGCATTCTCGCACCCTGCCTATATAGAAACCTGCGAACCTCTCGCAACCCAGCTATGGTGCAACCTGCGAGGATCAAGCATTCTCACACCCTACCTATATAGCAACCTGCGGACTTCCTTTTTTATGGGGTTTTTACAAAGGAGAACACAACCTCTTTTCTCAGGAAAAGTTCTTTTGCCTTCCTTCTTCAGGAACTCAGGCCACTGACCCCTCTGAAGGCAACATATAGGTTTACATCATTAATGGTCATAGGGATGACTAAAATAATGTGTAACAGAGAGCCCCCCAAAGTATGAAGTTAGAACAAAGTGATAGTTGAAATACTTTGTCGAGTGTGTGTAGGGGACAAGGAATAGTTGGTCAGAAACCTACCAACAAACAAGGAAACTCAGAATACACACGACTCAAAGCATAAATGCCGACATGCGAAGATCTATGTCAAGTAAGACAGGTTATGGCCACAAAACATACACTGTGGATCCATGCCGATATGACTCAAATTTGAACATAGCCACCAAAAATACATTGTGGATCTATGTGTTAAAGACTCAAATTTGAACATATCCACCAGACATACAATGTGGATCTATGCAACAATACAATGAATATACTCCAACACAACCTGTATCTGTCAAAAAATATCCAGGGTCTTCGTCTCTACCACTCTATAGTACGAATCTAACCATGTGAATACATGTGCTGAAGTCGAACATGGTAGAAACCACTTGATTACCGGTCATTAGTGTACACCGTTAACAAGCACGAGGGAAATCACCATTAATGTGAATGACTCCCAAGGTACACTAGTACAATCCAACGAATGTGAATTAATGAGCTAAAGTCAAACACTCGGCGGAATCTCCCGATCAAGGGTCAATCATGAGGTCGCATTGAGACTGGAAGAGTTACTCACCCTGCTTTGTTGGTCTTGGTGTAGAGATTGCACGTATTACGAGGGTCGCTTAAGGTATACCCACAATGATGAGTGGAAGCCTCTCAAGTTGATTTTGGGCTAGATACCCTGCCCTTGCGTGTGGATCGGACTATCGACTGTTTCCCCAGGCATCATTGTAGTGATTGGTAACCTTAGTGGCCTATCTCTTTAGGGTCTTTACTCAAGGTGACTGTGGAGGGGCAAGCCTTCACGGTACCTGGAATCGACGTTGGCCAAACTGACTCAGGCTCCTTGGAGGGTATACCCATGATTATGTGTGGGAGCTTGCACCAGGGTGTAAGTCCATTAAGCAGGTCGTCAACATAACTTTTCCACCTGCTCTATCTCAACACCTTCTTACATTGTTCTCGTGACATTGGATTTCATCACCAACTAGTGTGTTCATTGTGAGAAGGTTTTGTTTGTTTGCTTGCTTCTTAGATTTTTAGCGTATGCTGTTTGTTTTTTCTAGCGGACTCTAGATTGGATTTTTTATTTTCATGGCGTCAGTTCTCGAAATGGCCAATGAAGGAACCTCTTCTCCAGGGTAACCTTTTGTTTTTCCTTCTTACAGAAACATTGGTCCTCCTCACATCACTACTTTGAGCCTTCCAGGTCTCACAATTGGATTACCGGTATGGTTGTTTTCCACTCAGGTAATCCCGAATGCAGTAAGTGCTTCAGTCGTAAGCACTTCCCCCCAAGAGCATCAACCTCATATTGATCCTTCACCGTCTTCACCAGTAAGGTCTTCTTCACCTTCTTCGCTTGCAAGGTCACCTTCCATTTCATATTCTTCATCGAGTGAAAGTTCTGAAGCTAGTAACCCGGTGAATAAGAAGAAGAAGAAAAGAAAGAATAAGAAGAAGAAAATTAAGCAAGGATCCAAACTTTCGACCACTGTCAAACATGTTGGAAAACAACCAGTTACTATTACTCGTGCTAGAAGTGTTGATGATGTCAAGATCACCCAAACAACCCATAATCCCAAGTACCTTTGCACGCTTTGTGAGGGTAGCCATCTTCTTAAGGAATTCCCTGGTCTATCCAAGGTTATAGAAGCATGGTCTACACATCCTCTCCAATGCATGTCGTTAGCCTCTGCACAACATGATGATGAATTCCCTTCGACTAGTCAAGATACCGTTGGGAAGAAGAAAAGTAGAGTCAATTTCCCATGCATGTTATGCAAAGGGAGTCATCTCACTCACCTTTGCCCTCGTATGGATGAAGCCTCGAAATTACTGGAACACTTGACTGTTTCACAACCTCAATTTCCAGCTGCTTATCGTAAGCTTTCTCTCAAACCTCCAATAGTTGATGGACTGATCACTCTGATCCCTTCACCAGTCAATCCGGTTGATCATGTCATCAATCTGGTCATGTCCTTAGTTGAAATAGTTGATAAAGTGGTTGATCCGATACCATCCTCGGTCAATCCCACTCTCCCCTCAGAGAGTGAAACCCATGCGGTCGATCTGTTTCCACCTGTCGACCCCATTCTCCACTTGGAGAATGAAACCCCAGTGGTCAATTCGATCTCATCATCAATCGATCCTACTCTCTCACTCGAGAGTAAACTCGATATCTCCCATGTTTTTCTTGTTGATACAGAATCTACCATGCCGGGGGCTATTCCTCCTTCTCTCGTGGAACCCCCTCCAAGTAATGAGGCCATCTGTTTTGATTGGGGTGTGATAATTGGACCTCGTCTTCCCTCTCACGTTCCTTTCCAGATTACAATACAAGTTTGTGGTCGGGATGTTCCTCAAACGTTGATAGATGAGGTTCGTTTGTTAGTATTTTGTCCTCTATTGCTTGACAAGATTTGGGTTATCCTCCGCTTTCACTGGTTACACAGAATCTGTTAGCTTTTAACAGAAGAACCAGTCAACCTTTAGGGACCCTTATGGTCACCAATTTTGTTATCGGACTAATTGGTAGGTGCGGACACTAATTGATCCCCCTAGATCCACCTAGATCTAGAACAAAACACACCAGAACATGACGCTTTCCTTAAGTTTTAGATATTGAATTTACTAACTAAAGAGGGATGAGTGACATACCATTTAAATGTCACTTCCTCTCGCCATCGCCATCCTAGCTCCATTCCAACGCTCATACGATGATGAACCTGCAAAAGAACACAACCAACCAAAGTGATAGCAATAGCATAAACTCAATATAAACCTATGTATGTGATTAAGGAATCATACAATAAAACAAAACAAGATTTATAGGAAAGAATCATATTACTGTATCACATTGAATGTGAAAGAGAGATTACAACCATGGCCTTGATGTCATAAGGTCCCTTCCAAATGTCCTTCATTCTCCACACACTTCCACTTCAAGAATTCTGAGCATAGATCTAATAATATTCACAATCTATCTTGACAAAGTGGCTCATCTAGCCAAGCTAAAAATCTCCAAAGCTCAATCCAATCCAAGCTAATCCCAAAGCTCCAAAGCTCAAAAGCTAACAAGCTAATCCCAAAGCTCCAAAGCTCAAAAGCTAACAAGCTAATCCCAAATCTCCAAAGCTCAAAAGCTAACAAGATAACTTTCTCCATGAGAGATCCTCTCCTTCTATAAGTTGAAGAGGATAAGGTGAGGAGGTTAGGATGATCCCACCAAATCATGAAAGCGAGTAAGATCCAAACCATTTGGATGCCACCTCACCATGGAAGTTTCTCCTTCTAGAAGATTCAAGAAAACACTTGTTTTTCCCATGTGTAGGCATTCTCACACCCTGCCTATAGAGAAACCTGTGAACCTCTCACAACCCAGCTATGGTGCAACCTATGAGAATCAAGCATTCTCGCACCCTGCCTATATAACAACCTGCGAACTTCCTTTTTTATGGGGTTTTTACAAAGGAGAATGCAACCTCTTTTCTCAAGAAAAGTTCTTCTGCCTTCCTTCTTCAGGAACTCAGGCCACTGACCCCTCTGAAGGAAACAAATAGGTTTACATTATTAAGGGTCATAGGGATGATGAAAATAATGTGTAACACAATGTTTGATAGGGGATAAGAGAGGGCCACGTATCGCTCCACGACGCATTTCCGATTGGTTGGGAAGTTAAGGGGGGTTCTCAATGGAGTTCTTAGATTGACAGTTGAGAGGGATCCCGAAGGATCCAAGGATCGATGGTCCTCGTCACTTCGGAAGTTCGACATTTGGGAGTTCAATGTGTATCTTCCAACTTCCTCTCCATAGCTCTGAATCTTTGAACCACGTCTGATCTATTGCCACATGTACCTAGCATTCATGGGAAGGATTTACTTCAAATTGTATAGCTCTGGGGAAAATTTCACATCCCTATACCACTAAATACCCAAACTTCCAGATAGTCATTGATATGTGTAAATGTGTCCCTCTATTCTCAACAGTCCATATTAACTTCACGACTCCATCATTCGAGATTTTCGGTGTACACCACCCCTATTTTCCCAAAGTGGGATTTCTCCAAGGTACTTAACGCTACCCCTTCCTAAGTCCTAGCTAATGGCTGAGAGAGATCTCCACTGGATTCCCATATCTATGACCCTCATCAATTCGCGACTCCGACCTTCATATGTTTTTGAGGATTGTGGAATCATAAGTCTCAAAGTCCCTGAGCCAAAGTAGCTTCACTCCTTTTTGTCTTAGCGAGGAGTTTCCAATGCTGGGTAATATGGGATCATATTTGGATTCGAGGATACACTCAACTCTTAGTCGAGACTTGATTAAGGCCATGTATATGATCCCTCGGTCACATGGGTGGATAGTCTAAAGGAAACACCCTTCTCCCACAGAGTTGAACTTGACATTCCCGCTAAGGTAAACTCAAAGGGTCGACAAGCCTTAGACGTTTCAGTTAATCCTACCCTGACTCTCCTACAGATTCACATCCCATAACTCTCTAATGACTAAATTGAGGTAAATCAAATACCATGTAAATATAACAGTTTACAGAAGCAAATGAGAATTTCTAAAAACTGTTCAAATACTGCAAGACTTAACCATAAACACATGCATTGAAACATCACATCCAATATATTACACAGAGTATGAAAATATTTATCATAACTATAAAATGTGAAGCGACTGTTGAAAGGGGTGCATGTTTCCTCCCAACCATAGGCACAACCACTCCTGACGAATTTACCAATAGCTACCCCTGAGATATACCATGATTCTCTGAGAGATATTCTTTCTCCTTGCTCCACAAGAGTCGGGGAGGAAGGTTAATCTCCTCCTCCCACATGAAATTGGAAACCGGTTTTCTCTACTCCAAGCAAGGAGGTCTGCACGAGCACTTCCTCAATCACTCGTCAGCCTCATTTATCATCTTGTAGAGAAACCCTTCCCATGGATTCTTACAACCAAAACGATCTTGCTTCTCATCTTTTCTCTCAACTCCAAAGTTGAAAAACATGCTCTCTTCTTTTCTAGAGATTGTTTTATTTACTTTGCTTCCTTGCAGATCTCCCTCTCTCCCCTAAATTACCTCCTTTCTTTCCTTACTTAGCATGGTTGTGTGGGTATTAATCCCCAATTTGTGGTCAGGCCTGGAAGCCTTATATATGGGTACCCTGCCCCATCTCCTCATTAACTCTTGAGGATGGCCTTCCAACTGCCATCCTGACTGGTAATTCATTTCCGGGTCAGAGGACTATTAAGAAATTACACCCAGTAGGTATTGGTTTGGTGAGGGTCATCTCAACCATTATTGTTTTCCCTCACCATCTCTCTCATAACATCCATGGTCTATCTTGGCAAACTCCCCCCTTTTAGCAGTTGTGCAACACGTATCCAATTTCTATTAATAACAAAAAAATCATACATTGACCCTTTTATACAAAGGTTCATCAAATAAAACATTCACACATATTTAGTTTGCCATAGTGTCTTGGCCAGTTATAGTTATATTTACAAACTAGGGGAAACAAGGGTATTACAAAGTCTCTTGGATAATTTCCTCATATAATCATCAACTGATTCTATGAACTCTTCTCAAATAGAGGTATGTTCACTCAAATAATCATATAAAGAGTTTGCATGGTTGTTTGCTAGAATCATTGGACAAGAGTCCACGATTGTTGTTCTAAGATATATTCTGTATATTTTGCATCACTCTATTCATGAAGGGTCCATGTTTGATTGGGCTCACATTATTTCAAAAAAAGTTTCCTTTCAGTTAGGAAACTTTCAAAAAAAAAAAAGTTTCATATGAATGCTTATTTAATTTATGGTATAGCCTACTGCCACATATTTGAAAATTTACTATGAACAAGAAATGTTGACTACAAGGATCCAATACAATTCTGGTATCCCACACTATGGAGACATAAGTCTCCATACCATTTTTATGAAGTAAAAAGTGCTTTCTTGTCCACTTTTGAAAAGATGATTCATGGTCCCACTACACCAAGACTATCAATGGAAGCTTCAACCTTTCTTGCAAGAAAGGGAGGTTTTGAGGTTCTAGACAATTTCATCTATGCCATACTATATGGTTTTCAAGGAAAACTATGTCTACCCACATTCTATGTTTCTAATAAATTCTTCACAATCGAAGTTTGCAGACATTCTAAGCATTGGGAATATTTATTTAATGAGAAACAAAAGAAAAATTTCCTTCCACTTCCTTAGAATATTGGAGAGATTATTGTCAAGAATATCTTCCATTTGGATGAATTTTCTATTTATTTTTATCATTTTAAGTTAAGAGAAATTCATGAAATCCATGGATTTGACCGTAATGGCTTTTTCTCGACACATGTTCATAGTTGGATATGGCTCATCTTTTATTAAGACAACTCAAATGGATGAAGGAGGGGGTGATAATAAAATCCATTTCAAGGTTTCCCCTGAGAAACATCAGAATGATATTTACACCCTTGTTAGCATGAATGACCAGTACAAACAAAAGGGGTGAACCACAACTAGTGGTAACCATGGCTCACCAAACATTTCTCGAAAAATTTATTCGGCAAGGAGAAAGAATCGTGGGAATAACCAAGAAAAAAGGAGGTCTCACATTGGGATTTTTGAAGATGGAGGTCGCAAAAAACCTCCTAAAAAGATCTTGAAAAATTACATACAACCCCAATAAGTATAAAAAGGAAAGAGATTTTGTTGAAAAAGGAATTCAAGAAGTAATGGAATGTGAAGTCATGGATGTTGATGTTAAAATTGGAGAACCCAATTGGGTCGAGAAACAACTAATTTAAAGTAGAATAGTGGTAGAACAACTGGCTAGTGAAGATCCATTGGTCTTTGAAGAAGAATCTCTCACTCCCCACTATGTTGCATTTGATAAAAAAATAAAAGAAATTACAAATTGAAAAAGTGAATTTAAAAAATAAAAAGGTTGCTAAAAAATGGATCTTAGAGATAGACATGATGGAGGTTAAACCTTATAAGGTTTTGGAACTCCATCAAGCCAAAGGGTATTTCCATAAATACTCCATTGATGAACAAGAGAAGGAAAAATTGGTTCTGAAGAAAATGATAAAATATTTAGAGGATGCTTTTCTACCCTAGCCTTTATTTGTTTAACCTATTTATGCAATAAGACCACTTAATGTGTTGAAGGATATACCTTAATCAAGTTCGAGGCTAAAAGGTTCTTCAAGCCTGTTAATGACTATTAGAAAATATGTGAGAGATAACATTAGGAAGAGTGTCACTTTAATTTTTGACATTTGGGAACTAGCCACTAGTTCAACAACCCTCTCTACAATGATTTTAAATTTTAAGGAGTATCTCCAAAAAGACTTAGAAAATCATGAACATTTTTATAAAGTAGTTGTGGACACCTTTTCAACTAAGATATCAAGTATGAATAATGTTCAAAGAAGGGAAAAAAATATTCCATCCAAATTTAGACTCGAACAAATAAATTCATGTCAGCCAAGGAGGATCAAGTGTTTACGAGAAATGCTTGTTGAGTGTTATGCTATAAATACAAAAACAAGTGATTTATTCCTTAAGCTTGTTAAGATTAATAAAGAATTGGAGGGCCCACATTTGATTGTGAACACAATATTTATTTCAAAGCATTAACTACAATAACTTTTGGAGGCCCTTAAAACCTCATGGGATAGTTATTTCAACAACCTAATTGAATTCTCAGAGGAAGAAGTTAAGAAATTGCTTATTCATTATGTTAACAAAAAGTGAAGATATTGAAGATACAATTCACTAGTTAGTTTTTTATTTCAAAGATATGGAAAATGAATTATTTGATACCAAGATTAAGCATGAGATAACGGTCCCCCCCCCATGCAATAATACATTGAGAAATTGTTAAATAATGCCTTGATTAAAGTAACCAATCCAAATCATCAACAAGTAGTTACAGTTGTTCGAGCACCTCCAATAGAGAAGCATACAAAAGAAACTTCAGAAAGCAAATGAGAGGGTATTTTTTTCATCATACTAAGTCAAGAAGACACTTCAAAAATCCCTTTCTTGTTCTTTTCCTCTCAATTAGTTGTCATCCAACCTTTTGTTTCATGATCACTGAATACCAAAGGTCGACCCCTAACTACATTTTCTCTTTTCTTCCAGGCCTTTTCATTTACTGGTCTATGGGAGCCCCATCCCAATCTGTTTAGGATGAATGCATTTACCTTTAAATTTTACCAACTCTTTTCAAGGACATTTATAAACTCTTTTAAGAAATATTTGTATATTTTTTTAGGTCCCTAGAGAACTATTCAGGGAATTATACTAGTGATTTCTCAAACTTTGATTTTTAAGCATGAGATTTCAAGTATATGTCTATCAAAGTCCCTTTTTGTTTTTTAATTGAATGATTATGTTAATTTCTCTGCATATGTGGTACATTCATTCCCTTTCTGCTAAATGGCGTGTCTTGCTTTACTATATGTTATGATGGAAATTTTATTGTGTGAGATTCCTCACTCTATTAGTTTATAAATGTTGTATAATATTGTGAATATCCATTTTTGAGAAAAGCCAGGTCCTTTCTCACGCATACTTTGTTTGTGAATATCTATTCCATAAACTAACTAGTCCTTCTCAAGAATTGATTTGTAAAATTTATATTATAAAGTAAAGTAAAGTGACAAAGTCAAGGTGGATTATTTAAATAATAAAGATAAGTGACAAAATCAAGAAATCAAGAAGGAATATTTAAATAATAAAGTATTGGAGAACTTTCTATTTATGGAAAGTGGTTAACCCTAAAATAAGGAAAATAGGTTAAGTGACCTAGAAATGGGTTAAGTGACCTAAAAATGGGTTAAGTGACCTAGAGGATGAAAGTATAAATAAGATAGCAATGGTCTCTTGTAGATCATCCTTTTTGTGGATCAACAGAGAGCTTCTTGTGAGAATATCTTTTGGAGTATTGGTGGAGAACTTCTTGTGAGAGCTTATTGAGCATGTTTGATGTGGAAAACTTGAGAATAATGAAGATATATAGGTGAATGAGGTAACCAAAGGATATCTAAGCCAAATTTTAGAGGGAAGGTGAAGAAAAGAGGGCTGGAATTCAAGGGAGGATAAATTATTTTCATGTTGTTTTCTAAGGTATGTTATTTACAGGTCATCTCACCATTTTCGTAATAACTTTGTTTCTATAATGAGTCAGACCATGATATTGATATTCCATTAAGGAAACATATCTGAGTATCCTTGGTAAAAAATTCAGCTTGTGGGTCATCGTATTTTTGGAGATACACTTTGTGGAAAATAGGGTTTGTGGCTAGTCCTGAAACTAGTCTAAAACAAGTGTTTCGAGTAAAAACATCATAAATTATTCATAACATATCCAAATTTAGTGAGACTAATTGTGTTGGTTATATTATAGTCTGTAGTATGTTTTGTAACAGTTTCAAATCGATTCAACAAATATTATGTGTGGGGCACGCTCTACAATGTCTCTCTCTAGAATAAGCCAGATTTCAACAAGGTATGCCATTTTTGCTATAACTCTATTTCTGAGAAGTTCCAAGTAGTGACACTTGAAGGAATTGCATAAAACACATTGAAGAAAATTTTGTATCAGTTTCAGATATTTATTCATTATAGGTACAAAGTTATGATTATTTCAAGTTAGGGTTGTTGACTAATCCAAAACTAGTCATGGTTGAGACAAGCAGTTGATGAGTTGGCACATACATGAGGTGTATAGTTGATGACATTGGTACATATTTATGAGTCATTGTTGATGAGTAGTTGAAACATTATTGGTATATAATTGGTACATGGTTGGTTGCACTTGTTTATGGTACAGGTTGATTACAGGTTGTTTGGAACAGGTTGGTGCATGGTTGATGCACCTGTTTATGGTACATATTGATATATGTTGAGGATTGTTGGCTCATATCAGTTGGTGATGAGGATGTAAGATGAGACTTTCATATAGAGATGTTTCTCTTTTAGAGTTTTACTCTATTCATTTGTTGCTGAAAAATGCCTAGATTGAAGTCCATAATAAAAAGAAAAATTGTCCATACATCTTGTGTTCTTTGTGTTCCTTGTGGAGATGATTTGTTGATGATATGTTGTTGATATATGTTTCTGATATGTATTCACATATAACTGATTATAAATGACAACAATGAGTAATGAGTAAATGTTGAATGTTAACTAAGGAGTTTTGTGTAAGAGGGAAGTTTTGGGAAAAAGAGCCCCACACCCATTCACCCCCCCCTCTAAGTGTGGTAGGTGTGTCCAACAATTGGTATCAGAGTGGGCCTTCACTACAAGCCTTAACAAGCTTGAAGGATATCCATAGACACACAAATGGATGATGAAGTTCCAATCCTTGATGAGAAAAACTATTCTACTTGGAGAATAGAGATGATATTATATTTGAAGACAATGGGAGCAACTATTTGGAAGGAAACCATTGGTGGAACGGTTCCCTTTAATAACAAGTAAAAGTTTTCAGCTTAAAGAGAAGGAAATAAGAATGATGCATTGGCTCTCAAGACCATTCTTAGTGGACTCTCAAGCCCTATCAAAGAAAGCATGTAACGATGCACTTCCACCAAGGATCTATGGCTAAATCTAGAGGAGACATATCAAAGTGAGAAGGAGAAGAAAAACATTGAAGGCAACTCCATCAAGACATATGAAGGTAAATAATCTCCAAAAACTCTTGGTTGCATTATTTCTAAAAGTGATGATGTTGGAAAAAAGGAAGATATTGAAGACATTTCAAATGAAGGCAAAGAGTCATGTGATGATGTTGACAAAGGGGATGAAGGTAAAGAATCTACACAAACCCTTGATTGAAATAATTTAAACTGTGATGATGTTGAATTTTTCTCTACAAGTGAAGAAGAAAATCTAGAAGTAGTTTGGATAAAATCAATTGATTATTGTCCCATGTAAGAAGTAGAGGAAAAACTATTGGAGCTTAAAGAGAAAGTTGAAATAGGTCTATATGAATATAACAATGACCACTATTATATAGACTATAGCTATCTTTCGGATAACACTAAAAAGTTTCTCAAGAAGAGTCAAAGGCACATCTTGAAGTTAAAAGAAATGCTCAAAGAACTAGAAGAAAGTAGTAAAACTCAATTAGAAGAAAAGGAAGAAGAGATCACAAGACTAAAGAATAAAAAAGAATTTATGAAGGTAGATGATGAGATTAGCAAAAGTTTTGAAACTATTGTCCATCTCAAGACCCAAATTGAAGAATCCAAAAGGGTAGAAGAACTTTTGAAGAATCAAATTAATGAAAAGGAAGAGTCATGTGATAAGTTAGAATATGAAGTTGTTGACCTTATAAAGAAGGTAGAGAAGTCAAACAAATTCTTGAATAACTCACAAATCTTGGATGAGATCTTGGAAAGTCAAAGATCACCATGTGATAAATCAGGACTTGGATACAAAGAAGAAGCTACACATGTTGAAGCAAGCACCTCAAAGAAGCATGAGGTAAGTCCATCAATGAAGGAAGATAATGTTGAAAAGCAACCATCTACACAAGGCAAGAAAAATTTCAAAAGAACAAATCAAGGAAGACATCAAGAAGCTATCTTTGGGACACCAAAGCAAAGGTATGCAAGTATTTTTCATGGTCATTGTTATTCATGTAGTGAATATGGTCACAAATCTTTTGAATGTAGATCTTATGAAAGAATATATAATGGAAGATTTCATAACACCATAAGGTGTTGGAGATGTGATCAAGTAGGACACATTGTTGTTCATTGTACCACCATGAGATGCTACAGTTGTAGTGGATTTGGCCACAAATCCCAGGAGTGTTGGAACACAAGAAGAAAGTCTATGATGAGGACTTCAAATAGCATGGATAGAAGAAGGAATGAAGTAAGGAAGGGAGACATATTTGAAAATATGGATGCTCAGAGCTCAAGTTCTGAGGAGTAGGGACATCTACAGAAGTGGGTGAAGAAGACAGAGTAGCCAGAACATAATGTAAGACTGAAGGGAAGTTCAAAAATGTCATCTAATGAGGCATACGCGGGTGACAATGGTATCGATCGCATACATAGGCAGGATGACCTTGTATAGGTCATGTACATATGCAATTTGTCTATGCAGCAGGCCACGTATATGTGGTGAAGCCTAAGGAAAAAGGTTATGCACATGGATTGCAGTTTGATGTGATGGTATAACTCTGTGATGCAAGGTTTGACATGGTTTATTGCAGGTTCTGACACTGTTTGTTGCAGGTTTTCATGATTCTATATTGGATTATGTAAGGTGATGATGTAAAATAAAATATTAGGTGCATGGAACTAACCCATGAGTATGGATTGATGTATTTTCTATTGAAGAACAATGTTGGTTATGAAAGTGAAGTTATGACACCTTGGTTATGTGATATATCTTGATGATGTATTGGAAGCTTACTTGTTGGAAATCTTGATGCATGCATTTAGCATATGTATGGGCTACACATTGGGACATGTGGTTGGTGAGTTAATGAGGTGATCATCTTGTACGTAATTGATGATTCATAGCTTGATCTATAACTAATACATGTTTGGTACACTCATAGATGGAATATGCTTGATGATACTACACCATTGGTACTACTTGATCAACACAACAATTGGTAATTGTTTAAGATACATGATTGCGGCACTTGGTGCATTATGGAGACATCATGAGTGATATGAACATGGTTGACATATTGGTAGATGCACATGGTTGGAATATCGGTAGATGCACATTGTTGGCATATTGGTGGATTCACATGGTTGGCATATTGGTAGATGCACATGTTGGCATATT
>ML799869.1:159735-176251 GCA_009831015.1 Picea engelmannii | reverse complement strand
ATCTCTGGTTCTTGTGTGGCCCCTTTGCGGCTCGGGGGGCTAAGGGGGAAGAAGAGTACCCCTAGCGTTTGGCTGGGAGGTACCGGTGAGCTTTCCTTGGTCGGCAAGCAGAAGCGGCACGGAGCGAGGGAAGCGGCACAGCAAGAGGGACGTCTCCGAAGCGGGCGTGTGGCTAAGGTATGATTTTACTTCGGTAATTTAATGTCATTGATGTTGAAATTGTGGACTTGTTAAAGAATTTCATATTCGGCAAATTATTGATATTGGTGATATTACAATGAGATCGTTTGGCATTATATTTAGCAATTTCGTCAGCCATGATACTGTAGAGTTGTTCATATTGTGATCATGTGTCCCTTAGGTTATGATGTCAGGTGTTTTTGCATTGATATGAATTATGTGATGTTGAAAATTTCTTATTGTGCTTCGCTATTCATAGACGTAACGAAGGGGGCTCTACAACTATTTTGGATGGATAGTACATGTCACACCATTTCCGGTGATATGTGGTATGTCACATAAATCCTCATGGTTAAGGAGTTATCACTTAGTGAAGTTGGAGGACCCTTAAGAATATTCTAGAATCCCCTAGAAGGTCAAAAAGAAGTCAATTATTTTAGAAGTTCCTAGAAAGTCATCAACAAGTTTGCTAGTCAAAGTGGTTATAATAAGAAATTAATTATGGGTAAAGTAGTTGTAACAAAAATTTTGCTAGTCAAAGTGGTTGCAACAAGAAATTAATTATGGGTAAAGTAGTTGTAAGAAAAGGTTGATTAGTCAAAGTGGTTGCAACTAGGAGTTAATTATGGGTAAAGTTGTTGAAGTAAGAACATAATTAAAAATAAATTAGTTGCAACAAGGAGTGGTGATTTTACTAATTATGGGTAAAGTAGTTGCAAGTGAGTAAAGTGGTTGAAAGTGGGTTATCCCTAAAAGATGGAAGTTGGGTAAAACAATTAGAAGATAACCCCTAAAGGAAGGCACTTGGAGAGTATAAATAAGAGAGGAAGAGACTCCTATTAGAACATATTGAGAAAATTGAATATCTATTATTTTGTAAGGTTTATTACAGGTACTAATTGATACATATGAATTTATGCAAGTCTGTTGTAGCAAAAAGGGTTGACGGTGAAAGTTTCATAGTTATGGAAATACTGAAAAAAACCATAGTTTTTGAGGTGTACACGGGCTGCAGTGGAAGAGGTCGTGTACATATGTGGGATAGAAGTGAAGGAGGGCGTGCACAATTGGGAAAACCCATGAAATATTGAGTTGTTGAGAGTGTTAGGTTCTTAGAGTTTGAAAGCAAGTTCCCAGGAAGGTCTACAATGATTAGGTACAACAAATATATCTATAGGTTCAAAAGGTATGTCATATTCTTATGTGTAGTTGGATATTGTTGTCTATAAGAGATATGGTTATGGGAGTTTGAGGATCTTCCCTAGAGAGGTTCTTGGTTGTATGGCACTTATTGTATGAGCTAGATCTACATAAATACAACATTGTTATGCCCGATATTCATTATTGCTACATCTTTTTGGGTTGAATGTTTAGTTATATCTTGTATTTCTTGGTACATGGTTGAGGGATTTTGGTTGTGATGTGTTGGTGACGTTGTTGGTGTAGTTTAAGGATGCATATCAGTGAGGGTTTGATATCTAGTCCATTTGAGGGTTATTACACTTGATCATGATTGTATACACATGTATGGCACATGACTAGGGAGACATATTTTTTGGTTGAGTCTAGAGGAATATCTTGTATTTCTTGGTACATGGTTGAGGAATTTTGGTTGTGATGTGTTGATGAAGTTTTTGGTGTAGTTTGAGGCTGAATATTAGTGAGGGTTTGATGTATAGTCCATGCGAGGGTTATTACACTTGATCATGATTGTATACACATGCATGGAACATGACTAGAGATACATATAAGTTTCTACATCTTGTCGGGTTGAGTGTTGAGGCATATCATGTATTTCTTGGTACATGGTTGAGGTATTTTGGTTGTGATTTCTTGGTGAAGTTGTTGGTGTAGTTTGAGGATGCATATCAGTGAGGGTTTGATGTCTAGTCCATGTGAGGGTTATTACACTTGATCATGATTGTATACACATGTATGGCTTGGATATTTGGTTTTCATTGATGTCAAATCTTGGAGAGAAATATTGGATATTGATGTCAACCCTTGGAGAAGTATGGCAACCCAAAGGTATGATTATGTAACCCAAGTTTGTTTGAGGAATTAAGACATGAAGATCAATGTTTTTGTAAGTGAGACTATTTTGGATGGATAGTACATGTCGTGATGTTTCTGGTGATATGAAGTATGTCACATAACTCCTCACAATTACGGATTTATGGCTTTGTGAAGTTGTAGGACCCTTAAGAATATTCTAGAAGCCCCTAGAAGGTAAACAAGAAGTCAATTGTTCTAGAAGATCCTAGAAATTCATCAAGAAGTTTGATAGTCAAAGTGATTATAACAAGAAATTAATTATGGGTAAGTTAGTTGTAACAAAAAATTTTCTAGTCAAAGTGGTTGCAACAAGAAATTAATTAGGGGTAAAGTACTTGTAACAACAAGGTTGACTAGTCAAAGTGGTTGCAACTAGGAGCTAATTATGGGTAAGGTTGTTGAAGTAAGAAAATAATTAAAAATAAATTAGTTGCAACAAGGAGTGGTGATTTTACTAATTATGGGTAAAATATTTTCAAGTGGGTAAAGTAGTTGAAAGTGGGTTAGCCATAAAAGATGGAAGTTGGGTAAAATAGTTAGAAGATAACTCCTAAAGGAAGGCACTTAGAGATTATAAATAAGAGAGAAAGAGACTCCTATTAGCACATATTGATAATATTGAATATCTATAAGTGAATGAGGTAACCAAGGAGATATGAGGCGAAATTCAGAGAGAAAGTGAAGTAAAGAAGGCTGAAAATCCAAGGAAGGATGAAGTCTTTTAATGATGTGTTCTAAGGTATGTTATTTACAAGGAATCTCACCATTTTCACAATAATTTGTTTTCTATAATTATTCAAATAAAAAAAATATGAGGTTGTTGAGAAGACATATCAAGGTACCTTTGGTATAAATTATATCTTCTGGTTCGTTTCATTTTGAGAGATACACTCTGTGGAAGATAAGGATTTTGACTAGTCTTGAAACTAGTTTTAAACATGTGTTTTAGGTAAAACAATCATAACACATTCATAGAAGATACAAATTCAGTGATACCAAATGAATTGGATAGAGTACATGACATAGTATGTTTTTCACAAGTTTCATATCCCTATATCAAATATACCATGTATGGCATGCTCTACAAGTTAGCTCTCTAGAATAAGACAAAATTCAACAAGGTCTGCCATTTTTTTTCTATAACACCATTTATGGGATGTTCCAAGAAGTGAAACTTAGAGGAATTGCAAAAACAACATTGAATAATATTGTGTACAATTTTCATACCTTTTTTCATTACAGGTACAAAGTTATGGTTGTTGAAATTTAGGTTTTTTTACTAATCCAAAAACTAGTCCCGTGAGACTAAGGTAAAGTTTGATGAATATGATATTCTCTTGTTCCTAAAGTTGAGTAAGGTCTATAGGTCTGTGATAACATACATCGGGTCCGTTACAAAGTTACAGGTATGTTTATATGCATGTTTTGAAGGTTACATGTTGATGATGTTACATTGTATGGCATGATTGAGACATATCATGAGTGATATGGTATACTGTTGAGACAAATTTCTTTGGTATATGGTTGAGATATATGTTGGAACATATAGTTGATGAGTTGGCACATGCATGATGTGTATGGTATGGTGATGTTGGTGTATCCTGATTAGCCATAGTTTGATTTGTTGTTGATACATGATTGGTACATGCTTGGTACATTGTTAGAGGCACTTGTTGGTAATCTCGTTGGAAACATTTTTGTAGTATTGTTGGCACATGGTTTATGGATGATGTGACATATATGACTTGGTATAATTTTAGAAGCACATATTGATTGTGGTACATCTTGTTGATGTTTGTGAGTAGTCTTGGTTGATGCACATCTTGGTGATATTGTGCATATGGTTGAGAGTTGTCTTGGTGATTGATATTGGTGATTAGATACGATTTGGTTGATGAGATTGAGGTGACAGGTTATTTGTACAGGTTGATACAGGTTGTGATAGGTTGTTGGTACATATTGTTGGTATAGGTTGTGACAGATTGTTGGTATAGGTTGACAGTGATAGAGTGATAGTAGAAGTGGTTGATTAAGTGACAAAGAGGGTTTGTCTACATTTGGCATTTATATTTTAGGGTGGTAGGATGGGTTAAGGAAAGGGGGTTGTATTCTCCTTCCGGTTGGAGTCATAGAATCAAGGAGTTGGAGCTTCCTTCGGGTTGGACTCTGAGAACTAGGTGGTTGTATCCACCTTTTGGTTGGAGCTGAAGAACTCAGGGGGTTAGAGCCTCCTTCTGGTTGGAGCTAAATAATTAGGGAGTTGGAGTTTCCTTCAAGTTGGAGCCTGAGAAAATAGGGGGTTGGAGCCTCCTTCTGGTTGGAGCCAGAGAATTTGAAGTTGGTTCTTCCTTGAATTTAATTTTTTAACATATAAGAAAATCATTATGTGGTTTTCTCCCACATTGGGTTTCCACGTAAAATACAAGTGTATTATGTATTGTGTGGATGTGTCTATTATTGTTCATTATGCACTAATGGATGTTAATGTTTATGATGCAATAATATATTGATGATGAAATGATGAACATTGTTGAATAAGTTAAAATAATATACATTGTGGTTAAACGGATTAATAAATGGTATAAATTGATCATTAGTGATTCACCCCCCTCGCCCCCCCCTCTCAGTAATCCAACAATTGGTATCAAAGTGGGTTCCTTCAGGAGACAATTTAACCACTAGAAGGAGATCACATAATATACTGAGAATGGAGTAGCACTATTTAATGGTCAGAATGGTCTATAGTATGAGATGTGGAGCATAAGGACAAGAACCTTTTTAAAGGCATGGGGATATGTTATTTTCTATTCAATTGTGACAATGTATAATGCTACAAATAAATAAAAGACTGCAGCCAAGAAGGAATTGAATAAGAATAAAAAAATAGCAATGTATTTCATCTAGGAAGGATTACCTAATCCGGTAAGAGATAATGTTGGAAAGTGTTCATTAGCTAAAGAACTTTGGGATAAGATACATGATATCTATTTTTCTCCCATCACATAGTTAGATAATACCAAAGAAAATGTAGGTACAGAACAAGAAGAAAGATGTTCATCATGTCAGACAGATTCAAAAGAGGAAGAGTATGAAGAGGCGAAACTTGATTACAGAGAACAATTAATTAGTGCAATTGAATATATAAGGACTGAAAGAAAATAAAACAAGTCACTCCAAGAAGAACTAAAGAAGATGGAAGAATCATAGAACTCCAACACCAAAGAACTCAAGCAGATGATCATGATTCTAAAAGGTTAGCTAGAAGAACCCGGAAGGACTGAAGAAACTCTTGAGGATCAAAAGCAGTATTTGGAAGCCAAAATAACAACACATAAGGAAGAATAAAAAAAGAGTGAGAAGATACTGACAAATCATCTCAAGGAAAGAACTAATGATTTAAATTAACTTGAAGCAAAGTTCAGTAAAAAAGAAAGAAAACTTGAAGATGAAATAATCACATTGAAGATCCAACTTGAAGAAGCAAAGTGAATAGAAGAAGTCATGAGGAACCAGATGATGAATAAATAAGAAGAGGTGGATAATATTGAAGAAGAAGTTTTCATGTTGAGATTAAAAGTTGTCAAGATCAACACGAACATTGAAGAGAATCCCTCCAGGTTGTCAGAAAGGAAGAATGAAGAGAAACCAAATACTGATGCATAAGTCATTAAAGGTTCAATGAAGAAGGAAGAATGAAATCCCTTGAAGAAGAACATTCTAGAAGTGCAAAAGAATCAAGAAGAGAACTACAGAAGAACATCCTCCATGTTCAAGCCACAAAGAAGCCTCAATCATGATCACAATCATCCAATGAAGGAATTCAAAAGGACTACACCACAAAGAGGATCATTCACTCCCATGTGTGTAAATTTATTTTATGGTCATTGTTTTGATTGTACTAACTTTGGACATAAGGTTGCAGATTATAGGGCTCATGGAATAAATATTCAAGCAAGAAATACTTATGTGGCCCCACATAATATTGAATGTTACAAATGCCACAACTATGGTCATATATCTCGAAATCGTAGAAGTGGGATAGTTACATCCATAAAGAAAGAAACACACATCACATATACTCAAGTTTGGAAAAGAAAATAACAAGAAAAAGAGCACATGCATAAAGAACAAGTCCCTAAAGAGCAAGTGAAAGAAGAACATATGCCAAAAATCACAAGACTTATTATAGTACGAGAAGGACAATATCATAATGAAGAACATGTGAGAAAATAAAAGGTCCTAGAGATTGCAAGATCAACAATAATATGATATGAATACAAATCTACAAAGAAAAAGGAAGATGTAAGACACTAAAAGGTTTGAAGAAGAAATGAAAGAAAAGAAGGACAAGTGAATAAAGAAGAGGTTCAATAAATTGTACTTTCAATAATTATAGAGAAATATTAATCCACAGGCAGAAAGGGAGAAGTCAAATTTCAGAGAGATGATGACTCTACAGACGAAGAGGAAGATGAATCCACATCAGAGAAGGTATTATTCTGAGCAATCAGGATTGGATACTCCTAGGTAATATGAATATGTGATAGAGGAGTTTTATGCAGTAGCTGAGACAGATCAAAGAACCATCCTTCGAGCATCTTACAGAGTTCAAGTAGACAGACTCAGAGTAGTCAATTAATAGAAGTACAATATGAGAGATTGATCAGTTGGAAAATTACAACACAAGTTGTTTTGGATATGCAGAATTTAGTTTACAGATAAAGAAGACGAGTCAACACAGTTGGCATTTGATGATCAGTTGCAATAGTGAAGAATTCATGATAGTACAATGACATATGGGTAAACATTGTGGATAGTTAAGTAGCAGAGTCATGGACAATATGAACAAAGATGGATTAGCAGATTTGGATATATATATCATAGTGGATGAGAGCATGGATTCATATATTGGTTTAGAGAGTGGTTCAGATACTGATTCATAGACTGGTTCAAAGATAAAGGAATATTATCACAATGGATGATAATGATATAAGAATATTCGAATGCTTTTTATATATGTTAGTATATTACACAAGGAAGCATCAATGTACAAAAAATCCAAAATGAATTAGGTACAGGAAGCCCTACAATTTTTCTACATGACATCTTGCAGAGAAGTCAAAGGGAGAGAAACATAAGAAGGAAGATAGTTAGAAAGATCATTCAGAGAAGTTTTCAGAGAGAGAGATAAGAACAGAGGTATGATTCTAGGAGGAGATATGATAGAGATGATCATACACTACTACACATTCAAAAAATTGTAATGATCTAATTGCGACGTTATGGAATTTTTTTTTCCATACTGTCGAAAAATAGAGGAATTTTTTTTTTTTTTTCTGCATAGTACTCAATATCGTCTCACTTGCGACATACTTTTCAAATCATCGCAATAGAGATGACGTTCATAATATGTCTCTATTGCGATGACATCAAATGTGCGTCACACTTGCGATGGTGTGTACATTAGGTTGTCTTCCCCCAACGGTCACCCACTATTTGACAAAGTCAACATTGACTTGGTCAATAATTATCGAAATTGCGACATTTTGTCCGTCACACTTGAGACGGTGTAGACATTAGGTTTCCCCCCCCTAACGATGACCCACTATTTGAAAAATTCAACATTGACTTGGTCAACTGTCGTCAGAATTGTGACATTATAAAATCTATAAATATGTTTCATTTTACAAATGTTGCGACAAGTTTGCTATAAAAATGATGGTTCAAAACAGGTATAAGGTCTTCTTGGTGAACAAAAAACAGGTTTTTTTTTTCATATGTTATAATAGAAAAATATAATAGATATTCTATTATACACCACTCAATTTTATAAGATAATTATCAGTATATGTTTGAGGGGAATAATGTCAGAAAACATTAGAGGTGGGAAAAAATTAAAGAGGGTGAAAAGGGTGACGGTAAATGTTATTTCCCTTGCAAAAATTGTTGTACTATATGTCCCGAAAGAGTTTTAATAGAAACAACTAAAACAAATTGTAGAAAATATGGGCACATGGATGAGGGATCAAATGAATATCATCCCATAAAACTTTTATATTGTTTTATACATGCACTAATTTTTCATGATTGTTTGTAATTATAAAGTTAGATTTCCCCCCTAACTTTCTGCAGAAAGCACCAAGTAGTAGCAGAAATGATGTTGTACAAGATGAGGAACATGAAGCAGATAATGAAGATCATTTTAATGATCCCATGGAAGTAGATGACAATAATAACATAGTTTAAGATGATGGGACAAATCAAATGATCCAAGACCTATTCGTTCATCCAGATGAGGACCATGGGGATAGTGGTGATGGTATTTATGATGAACCTCTGCTTGAAAAGGAAAATAAACGACTTTATAAAGGGTCAAGAGAAAATCTTCTCTCCACTACATTACTGAAGGTGAACTTAAAGGTTACAAATCATTTGTCGAACACTTGTATGACATAGATCCTAAGGTATGTAATATGTTTCATCACATATACATAAAGGTTGGTTTTTTCCCCTTTTTTTTAGTGGTAATTAGTGTGTAAAATAAAAATGCAATATTTAAAATTACTATTCTTTACATTAACTAGTTATTTTTTATGTTTTAGATTGTTAGGTGAATTTTTGTTACCCTTGTGAAATATTTTAGCTCGCACATATCGAGATTTACATGCCATTATGAAAGACATTGGAATGGAGTATCAAAGTATAGATGCATGTCCTGATGATCATATTATATATTATGGACAACATGTGTCGAAAAAAAGATGTCCGGTATGTGGTATCAATAGATATTGAACCAATCAAGTAACAAAAATGGTGCCTCGAAAGGTTCTCCAACATATTCCCATAATTTCACGTTTGCAACGATTGTTCACGTGCCAAAGAATAACACAGTTTATGGATCACCATGCATGAAAGAGAATTGAAGATGGTGTTCTTTGAATGCCTTCAGATGGTTATGCATTTAAGGAAATTGCTGCAAAATGGCCATAATTTACAGATGAACCTCGTAATGTTAGGCTTTCATTGGCAACTGACGATGTTAATCCATTTGGAGAGCTTGGGTCTGTTTACTCAGTGTGGCCTATTTTTGTTATCAACAATAAAATTCCTCCTTGGATGTAAATAAAGAGGGAGCACATAATGTTGACAATGATTGTTCCAGGTATTTGTTTACATTAATTTTTCAAATGTAAATTTTTCATTTTTCTCTTTTTTTACATAATATCTTTTATTTATTTATTTACGTATATATACATACCATGGTAGTAATTTTGTGTAATTTCAAACAATTAGGTAAGTACCAAGTTAAATATATGAATGTGTATATCAAGCCTCTTATCGACGAGCTACTAAAGTTATGGGAGGGAATCACTATGTATGACATATGTAAACCAATTGGGCAGAAGATATTTCAATGCCGTGGAATACTTTTATGGACAATTCATGATGCCCCGGGACTAACACACTTTTGTGGTATGTAATGTTCCATATTGCACGCTTGAATATTATATAAATAATTGATTATATCATGCATGTTTTTTAAATAATCTGTTCATATATTAATAATTCACATTAATCGATCTGTTGCAGGTCTTCAAACAAAGGGTAAATTTTCAAGTCCAGTTTGTGGTCCTAAGATGAAATCTCGTCGGTCAATTTTTTTAGGAAAGGAGGTGTTTGATGAGTATAGACACTTCCTCCTTAAGAACCATAAGTATCGTACTACTGAAAAAGATCTTTTCAACGAGAAAAAAGAGACTGGACTAAAACCACAAAGAATGACACCTCGCTTATGGAAGTTGGCATATGACAAAATTAATCCTCGAGGTACGCATTTTGTTAATGTATCGTAAATGGAATTATGTTTTGAAATTTTATTTTAAATATTCAATTTATTTTACCACATTTGATAAATAGTGTTTTGATTTTTTTATGCTTCATCAATGTCGTCATCGTGAAGTGATCCGGATTATTTTCGGCACGAAATGAGAGCAAAGATATAATAAATAAATGCACAGAGATATCGCAGATATTCAATAATATAACAGAAATGTATCAGAGATGCAACCATAAACACAAATATACAATAATACACTATTTCTATTAATGAAAGAAATGTACAGAGACTGTAAAAATACAGAGTGAAAGACTCGCTAGAATGGTGGCATCTTATCTCTGAGAAGAGATGTGACGACTACTCGCATTCGCAAGAAGATGATTACAATGAGTCTCTGAAGGCATTTTTACAATAAGAAGGAATGTCAAAATCCCTCGACATCCAAAAACCTAACCCTAGGAGATGAAGTGCGAAAAGTCATGTGGGTCCCATTTGGGTAAGTTAGTACATCAACTTCTCGGGGTCGTAACTTTTGCATACGATCTCCGTTTTAGGCGTATGATAGCCCATTGGAAAGGTATTGTCACGAAGATTCATTTTAGGTGAAATATTGAAGGAAATAAAATAATGCAAACATGTTTTCCCAAAAAACATCGTTTAGGGCCTCAAAATGGCCCCGGAAGTAAAAACCTGCTAAAAATAGTAAATTACCAAAATTACCAGAAAACTGTTTTGAGCCATTTGAAAAAGGTGGGTGGCCACTAATATCCACCTGGATCAATCCTCCCTCCTTAGGAAGCAATGGTATCCATTGTGTTGAGTGCCCGAGGGAGAGGGAAAAACGTTTGCTGAATCTGCATCTTGGTGAGTTGCTTGCCTTGCTAGAGAAGTTGCGTTGCTTAGCTTGTTGAAGGTTGTCACAAACATGTGGCTGGAAGGGTTGGATATTTTTAACCAATCTAGTTACAAGAGATTTCTGTGTGCAGAAGGAATATTTACACTTTGTTGCAATCTTATCGACCTGCTTCTGTTGGATAGAAGGTGCTTGGGACGAGGCTGTAGTGGTTATAGTATCCTTATTTTCTCCTTTTGAATAGATTGTGAAGAAGATGAATTTTACAGTATGAGATACTACCTTGCAGCACTTTTTAGGTGGAACAATAATCAGAACTACCTCTGGTATTCTGTAGAGATGATCCCCCATAGAAACAATGACATTATGGGGTTGAGACTCTTAAACAACATGGTGCTAACACATATATGTTTGGCCCAAGAGAACATCACAGACATCCAGTGGGGAAGCATCACATAATACATCATCCTTGAAGGGTTGGATGTCATATGACAATTGACATTGTTGGCTGACACAAAGATCTCGTCCTTGGCGAAGCCACCCGATGTTGTATCGCTGCGGGTGTGGTGTTGTCGAAAATCCCAACTGTTTGACAACCTCTGTTGAGATGAGGTTCTTCTAGCTTCCGATATAAACAATAAAATGTAGCGGGGTCCCCTTCACCCACATCTGTGAATGAAAAAGGAACTCCCCCTCTTCAGGATATGTTGGTTCTTTCGGTTGAATTGTTGCGGTCGCGACAATAGCAGTGAGGTCCGCATCAATGATCTTTCATTTACCAGTATTTTCATAATTAGATTCTGAATCAGGGTTTGTCTCCTTGTCTTTGATCTCAGCCAACAAAGACTGTTTTGAGAGACATTCATCGGTGTTGTGCCAAGGGATTTTGTGGAAATCGCACCATTTTCCGGTGTCCTTCTTTGTCTTCCCACGACCCTTCTTTTCCTGTGGCTTGGACTGGTTTTCGGGAGACTGTTTGTTAGGGACGTCTTCGTCATACTTTGGTTTTTGTGGATTTGCAGACCCAAACTCCTATTTTTTCTGGTGCTTAAATTTCTGCTCGATTTTAGTAGCATATTGATAAGCAGCATTGAGTGATGAGATGTCTAGAAAATCCATTTCAGTCTGGATGTATCTGTGTAGAGCCCCATGATATTTCAGAATCAAATTTCGTTCAGAGTCTTTGATACCCATATTGGTGCACAAGGTATGGAAGGTATTGGTGAACTCCGGAACTGCTTGGCCCCTCTCTTTCCGTAGTGTGGTCCATCTCATGTACTAGTCCTCATAGTTTCCAACAGGGTAATACTGTTCCTTTACCACATCCACACAAAAAATCTCAAGTGGGCTCGGCCCCATATTTTCTAGACTCCTTTGTGGAACTATGCTCCCAGTAAGTTTCCCACCAATGTTTGACATGAGGGAGAGCTTTAAGGGGTGCGAAGGTGATCTTTTCTCTGTCGAAAAAATTGTGGACAGAGAAATAACCTTCTAGAATATTTAACCGTTTGTCTATGAGTTCTGCAAGTATCTGTCCTTCAAATACAGGAATATCAAAATTAAATTGTACCTTGAAAGGTGAGGTGCCTCCAAAGTGGTCATTTGATGAATATGTGCCTGTTGCTATTGGCAGGCGTTGAAGGATGTGGGAAAAATTCTCCATCATTTTGTCCCTATGTCGCGTGAGAGCTTGCTCAAGCAACAAACTGATAGGATCGTTTTCTCTGTCATTTTTATTTTCTTCCACCATTGAGGGTTTATTGGGTGTGCGAGAACGTTTTTCCTCCAGAGAGATAAGATCGAGACCCAAATTTCTATACTCGTACCTCGTCGGGGACATGCACTGAAAAACGATCAAGAGCAGCCTTCTTTGATACCACTGATCTGGATTATTTTCGGCATGAAATGAGAGCGAAGATATAATAAAGAAATGCACAGAGATATCGCAGATATTCAATAATATAACAGAAATGTATCAGAGATGTAACCATAAACACAGATATACAATAATACATGATTTCTATTAATGAAAGAAATGTACAGAGACTGTAAAAATATAGAGTGAAAGACACGCTAGAATGGTGGCAGCTTATCTCTGAGAAGAGATGTGACGGCTACTCGCATTCGTAAGAATATGATTACAATGAGGCTTTGAAGGCATTTTTACAATAAGCAGGAATTCCAAAATCCCTCGACATCCAAAAACCTAACCCTAGGAGATGAAGCGCCAAAAGTCATGTGGGCCCCGTTTGGGTAAGTTAGTACATCAACTTCCCGGGGTCCTAACTTTTGCATACGATCTCCGTTTTAGGTATATGATAGCCCGTTGGAAAGGTATTGTCGAGGATATTCATTTTAGGTGCAATATTGAAGGAATTAAAATATTTAAAACATGTTTTCCCAAAAAACATCGTTTAGGGCCTCAAAATGGCCCCAGAAGTTAAAACCTACTAAAAATAGTAAATTACCAAAATTGCCAGAAAATTGTTTTAAGCCATTTGAAAAAGGTGGGTGGCCACCGATATCCACCTATATCAATCCTCCCTCCTTAGGAAGAAATGGTCTCCATTGCATTGAGTGCCTGGGGGAGAGGGAAAAACGTTTGCTAAATCTGCATCTTGGTGAGCTACTTACCTTGTTGGAGAAGATGCGTTGCTTAGCTTGTTGAAGGTTGTCACGAACATGTGGCTGGAAGGGTTGGATATTTTTAACCAGTCTGGTTACAAGAGATTCCTATGTGCAGAAGGAATCTTTACACTTTTTTGCAATCTTTTCGACCTGCTTCTGTTGGATAGAAGGTGCTTGGGATGAGGCTGTAGTGGTTGCAGTATCCTTCTGTTCTCCTTTTAAACAGATTGTGAAGAAGCTGAATTTTGTAGTATGAGATACTAACTTGAGACACTTTTTAGGTGGAATAGTAGTTGGAACTACCTCTGGTATTCTATAGAGATGATCCCCTAGAGAAACAATGACACTACGGGTCGAGACTCATAAACAACATGGCGCTTCCACATATATGGTTGGCCCAAGAGAAGATCACAAACATCCAGTGGGGAAACATCACATAATACATCATACTTGAAGGGATGGATGCTGTATGACAATCGACATTGTTGGCTGACACAGAGATCTCGTCCTTGGTGAAGACACTCTATGTTGTATGGCTGAGAGTGTGGTATTGTTGACAATCCCAACTATTTGATGACCTCTGTTGAGATGAGGTTCTTCTGGCTTCCGCTATCAACAATAAAATGTAGTTGGGTCCCTTCACCCACATCTGTGAATGAAAAAGGATCTCCCGCTCTTCAGGATATGTTAGTTCTTCTGGTTGAATTGTTGCATTCGCGACAATAGCAGTGGGGTTTGAGCCAATGATCTGTCCTTTACCAGTATTTTCAGAATCAGATTATGAATCAGGGTTTGGATCCTTGTCTTTGATCTCGGCCACCAATGACTATTTTGAGTGACATTCATCGGTGTTGTGCCAGGGGATTTTGTGGAAATCACACCATTTTTTGGTGTCCTTCTTTGTCTTCTCGTGACCCTTCTTTTCCTATGGCTTGGACTAGTTTTTGGGAGACTGTTTGTTAGGGTCGTCTTTTTCATACTTTATTTGTTGCGGATTTGAAGACCTGGACTCCCGTTTGTTCTGGTGCTTAAATTTCTTCTTGATTTTAACAACACATCAATAAACAACACTGAGTGATGAGATGTCTAAAAAATCCATTTCAGTCTGGATGTATCTATGTAGAGCCCCACGATATTTCAGAACCTAATGTCGTTCGGAGTCTTTGATACCCAACTTGGTGCACAAGGTATGGAAGGTAATGGTGAAATCCATAACTTTGTGGCCCATCTCTTGCCACAATGTGGTCCATCTCATGTACTGGTCCTCATAGTTTCCAATAGGGTAATACTGTTCCTTTACCGCATCCACAAAAAAATCCCAAGTGGGCTCGACCCCATATATTCCATACTCCTCTGTGGAACTCTGCTCCAAGTAAGTTTCCCACCAATTTTTGACATGAGGGAGAGCTTTAAGGAGTGTGAAGGTGATATTTTCTCTGTCAGAAAAATTATGGATAGAGAAATAACCTTCTAGTAGATTTAACAATTTGTCTAGGACTTCTGCATCTATCTGTCCTTCAAATACAGGGATATAAAAATTAACTTGTACCTTGAAAGGCGAGGTGCCTCCAAAGTGGTTGTTTGATGAATATGCCCATGTTTCTATCGGCAGACATTGAAGGATGTGGGAAAAATTCTCCATCATTTCGTCCCTTTGTCGCGGTAGAGCTTGCTCAAGCAACAAACTGATAGGATCGTATGCTCTGTCATTTTTATTTTCTTCCGCCATTGAAGGTTTCTTGGGTGTGCAAGAGCAATTGTCCTCTAGAGAGACAAGATCGATACCCAACTTTCTATACTTGGACCTCGTTGGGGACATGCACTGAAAAATGATCAAGAGCAGCCTACTCTGTTACCACTGATTCAGATTATTTTCGGCACGAAATGAGAGCAGAGATATAATAAAGAAATGCATAGAGATATCGCAGATATTCAATAATATAACAAAAATGTATCAGATATGCAAGCATAAACACAGATATACAGTAATACACGATTTCTATTAATGAAAGAAATGTACAGAGATTGTAAAAATACAGAGTGAAAGACTCACTAGAATGGTGGCAGCTTATCTCTGAGAAGAGATGTGATGGCTACTCGCATTCACAAGAAGATGATTACAATGAGGCTCTGAAGGCCTTTTTACAATAAGCAGGAATTCCAAAATTCCTCGACATCCAAAAACCTAACCCTAGGAGATGAAGCGCCAAAAGTCATGTGGGCCTCGTTTGGGTAAGTTAGTACATCAACTTCCCGGGGTCGTAACTTTTGCATACGATCTCTGTCTTAGGCGTATGATAGCCCGTTGAAAAGGTATTGTCTATGAGATTAATTTTAGGTGCAATATTGAAGGAACTACCATATTTCAAACATTTTTTTCCAAAAAACATCGTTTAGGGCCTCAAAATGGCCCCAGAAGTTAAAACCTGCTAAAAATAGTAAATTACCAAAATTGCCAGAAAATTGTTTTGATCCATTTGAAAAAGGTGGGTGGACACCAATATCCACCTGGATCATGAAGGTAGTAATAATGGGCTTCCACAAGGAATGAAATGTTATCTCACTCAATTCATCAGGTTGCCTTACTACGAGGAGCTAAAAATAGTTCATTTTTTTTTACAATGCATATCAGGAAGAATGTGACATAAACATTACGGCGAATCATAGATGGCGGGAGGGATAAAGAAAAAAATGTCAAAATTTGTAATGACATTCAGGAAGCCCATCATGCAATTCAAAGTGTATTGATCCGATCAAATAGCGATGGAGACCAAAATAACCTTCCATGTTTATTAACAGAGCAACAAAGCAATGGTGTAAAAGAGGTCATTCAAAGAATTAAATTTCCCACAGGTTTTTGTTCAAACATAAAGAATATATTAACGAAGAAAGGTGAATTTGGTGGGGTAAAAACACATGATTGACATACCTTCATTAAGGTAATTATTAGTTTTAGTATTCAT
>ML799869.1:128823-159592 GCA_009831015.1 Picea engelmannii | reverse complement strand
ATATATATATATATATATATATATATATATGTTTTTTTTGTCTAGTTTTGAAACAAGTAACGATTCATTTTTATTGTTACAATATGTTCTACCTCTATATATCCCAAACAAATTTGACAACAAATCCAAACCAATTATATATGATCTTGGAAAATACATGAGGTAAGTAGTTGCAATATATATGAAAAAAAATAAAAATTGTTGTAATTAATGACATATGTTTTGCTTGTAATGTAATATGTATTACGTTTTGTTGAAACATGTTATTTTCTTGCATCATGGTCTGTGGATGGTTTTCATTGAAATAAATCCATGAAGATGATATAAAGTATTGGAAGAGAGAAATTCCTTGACTAATGTGTGAAATGCAGAAGTATCTGCCTCCAGTATTTTTCAATGCACAAGAACACTACCTCATACACCAAGTTGAGGAGATTTAAATGTGTGGACCTGCACATACAAGGTCAATGTGGATGGTGGAGAGACAGTTGAAACCATTGAAGGATTTGGTTAGACAAAGAGCACGTCCTAAGGGTTCTATGGTGGAGGGATATATGGTATATGAATCTATGGTGTATATTAGTTAGCATATTCCTAACTTAGTAGCGTAAGCTATGCATGTAGTGGATTTCATTTGGGATGTGAACTCCATCAAAAAATTAGAAGGAGAGCAACTATTGGGGAAAGGTACAATGAAGAAAGTGAGAGGTAATATTTAAATTGTAGATATTTGTAATAATTTTTTGTTTTTTTTGTTTTTTTTGTGTATATGATCATACTCATTTAATAATTATTCTTTCATCATTTATTAATATTTACCAAGGTTATAACTAATATTTAATATTGGTGAATTGTGATTTTTTGATCGGTCGGTTGCTCAAGATTGGGATGAACTACATTTATACATTGCAAACAATATTGACTAGATGAAGGTATGGATTGATATATGTAAACAACGTCATTGTGGTAGGTTATCATGGAAATAATTGTATGAATTGGTTAGAGAAGCTTGTCGCAATGGAGATTCTGATGTTATGTAGAGGGAGATATATTTATCATATTGTTTGAAAGATGGAAGGCAAGAAAATTCACCCATTTTATTCAGTTATTTTATATTATATTAATGTGATTGTATGTGTGTTTTTTTCATATTATACTTTCCAAGTTATATAAATTTGTTTATTATTAATTGACAATGCATCTTTTACATGTTCGACATATTGCAGTTGAAACACCACAAGGCTATGTGGTGCAATGGTTGTAAATTTCGCATCAAAAAATTGGATGAAACCAGGAAAACTTCGGATAGTGGAATAACTACAATGTTCTAGGTCACTAATGTTTCCTCCAGGAGTGACAAACATCCTTGAGAATCTGAAAATAGACTATGGATTTTTGAATGATATAATTGAGTGTGACTTTAATTCCTTCAATTTGGTTTTGTTTGATGTCAAATGGTATAGGTTACGAATGCATGAACATGATGCAAAAAAAACTGTTATTCAACATGCCAACATATTTATGATGATTGAAATAATGGTTTTTGAAAAATCAAATGACCGCTATGTTTTTCCAAGTCAATGTGAACAAGTCTTTTACTCAAAGGTTCCAGGTAAGAGGGATTGGTCATTTGTTGTTAGATATGATCCAAGAGGAAGGACAGTAAAGTATACTGTAGATGAAGAATATTATATTGAAGAATAAGATGATCTAGCGCTAGAGAAGGAATAATATCGGTCGACAGATGAAGAAGATAAAGAATATGAACCAAGCATAGGAGACAATGCACCCGTTATTGATAATGATATCGATGAATATATGCTCAAAAATGGAATTGATGACGATGATGATATCATTAATCCTTTCAACATTGTTTGTGAACTAGATGTTGATACAGAGGTCGATTTGGATGATCAAGAATAAGATACAAAAGAAGGATGATACAAATGTTGCGTTGGATGTGGTACGTAACTAGATATTTTAATTTGTATGAATTATTCTCTTTAAATAATTTGTTATGTGGGTTAATTACATGTTTTTAAGTTTTATTTTTTTATTTTTTTTGGTAGTTTCTATGCATTATTACTATGTTTCTTTTGTTTCTTTTCTATTTTATAGATTGGGTATTTGGGAATTGAGAGTGATGTGAGGGGGGTGGGGGGAGGGGGAGGGACCATATGAGATTCCACCTTCACGTGGTTGGCCTTGTTTAGTAGAGAATAAATCATTCTTGAAACCAAGAGAATTTCATTCATTCATCTTTTATACTCAATGATCACTCAGAAACCCACTCTATATATTGACCCATGAGATTTCATATTTAAATAATGATTTTGTACTAATATTATTTATGGAGAAAAAGAGTACTTAGATGAGAGAAAAAAACTAAGACAAGAAATAACTGATATTGAAGCTTATGTGATTAATCAAGTACTTCTTTATCGACGTTATTGCATTCCCTTATAGTACTAGATGTTGGGATGTCATGCGTCTCGGTCGTATTTTAAAGGAAACACCTAAAATACATTGTACTAGGGATAGAGTACATGATGGGTAACAGTAACCTGTGAATGGGGCCAACGTTGAAATTCTTTCAAATTTTTTATGTATGCACTAAAATTTGACATGGATATATTGTTCACATGCATTGATTATATGGAAGGGTTTCTAGACTCAAATATTTCTCACACACCCACTCTATATATCGACCCATCTCGTTCTCGTTTCGTTTTAATTTTCTCAGTCGAATTTTGAAGGAAACAATTATTAAAAGACATTGTACTAGGGCTAGAGTACACGATGGGCAACAATAACCTATGAATGGGGCCAACATTGAATTTTTTTCAAAATTTTTATGTTTGCACTGAGATTTGACATGGATAGACTATTTTTATGCCTTGACGATATGGGAGGGTTTCCAAACTCAAAGATAACTCACACACCCACTCTTTATATTCATCGTCAGTGTCATTCAAAAATAAGATCATGCCAATTAGGCCCATGATTTTGGTCATGGTGAGAAGAAGGAGATAGATGAGATTTCATACTAATATTCTTTATGGAGAAAAAATGTTTTTAGATGAGAGGAAAAAAAAAGACATAAAATAACTTGAAGCTTGTGTGATTAATCAAGTACTTCTTTATAAACATTATTGCACGCCCTTGCATTACTAGTAGATGTGGGGACATGCATCTCAGTCGTATTTTAAAGGAAACATCTAAAAGAAATTGTATTAGGGATAGATCAATATATGATGGGCAACAATAACCTGTGAATGGGGCTAACGTTGAAATTATTTCAAAATGTTTCTGTATGCACTGGAATTTGACATGGATAGATTGCACGAATGCATTGACCATATGGAAGGGTTTCTAGACTCAAATATTACTTACACACCCACTCTATATATTGAACCATCTCATTCTCATTTCGTTTTAATTTTCTCTGTCGAATTTTAAAGGAAACAACTATTAAAAGACATTGTACTAGGGCTAGAGTACATGATGGGCAACAATGACCTGTGAATGGGGCCAACATTGAATTTTTTTCAAAATGTTTTTGTATGCACCGATATTTGACATGGATAGACTATTTGTATACCTTGACAATATGGGAGGGTTTCCAGACTCAAAGATCACTCACACACCCACTCTTTATATTCATCATCTGTGTCGCTCAAAACCAACATCATGGCAATTAGGCCCATGATTTTGGTCGTGGCGAGAAGAAGGAGATAGATGAGATTTCGTATTTAAATAATGGTTTTGTACTAATATTCTTTATGGAGAGAAAGAGTACTTTTTAGATGAGAGAAAAAAACAAAGACATAAAATAACTTGAAGCTTGTGTGATTAATCAAGTACTTCTTTATCAACATTATCGCATGCCCTTGCAATACTAGTAGATGTGGGGACATGCATCTCGGTCATATTTTAAAGGAAACATATAAAATAAATTGTACTAGGGCTAGATCATTACATGATGGGAAACAATAACCTATGACTGGGGCCAATGTTCAAATTCTTTCAAAATGTTTATGTATGCACTAAAATTTGACATGGATAGATGGTTCGAATGCCTTGACGATATGGAATGGTTTCCTGACTGAAATATTACTCACACACCCACTCTATATATCGACCCATCTCATCCTCATTTCATTTTAATTTTACCAGTCGAATTTTAAAGGAAACAACTATTAAAAGACATTGTATTAGGGCTAGAGTACATGATGGGCAACAATGACCTGTGAATAGGGCCAAGGTTGAATTTTTTTCAAAATGTTTCTGTATGCACTGATATTTGACATAGATAGACTGCATATATGCCTTGAAAATATGGGAGGGTTTCCAGACTCAAAGATCACACACCCACTCTTTCTATTCATCGTTTGTGTCGTCCAAAACCAACATCATGCCAATTAGGCCCATGATTTTGGTCATGGTGATAAGAAGGAAATAGATGGGATTTCGTATTTAAATAATGATTTCGTACTAATTATATTTTTTATGGAGAAAAAAAAGTACTTTTTAGATGAGAGAAAAAAACAAAGACATAAAATAACTCAAATCTTGTGTGATTAATCAAGTACTTATTTATCAACGTTATTGCATGCCCTTGCAGTACTAGTAGATGTGGGCACATACTTCTCGATCGTATTTTAAAGGAAACAAATGAAAGACATTGTACTAAGGATAAATCAATACATGATGGGCAACAATAACCTGTGAATGGGGCCAACGTTGAAATTCTTTCAAAATGTTTATGTATGCACTTAAATTTGACATGGATAGATTGTTCGCATGCCTTGATGATATGGAAGTGTTTCTAGACTCAAATATTACTCACACACCCACTCTATATATTGACCCATCTCATCCTCGTTTCATTTTAATTTTCTTGGTTGAATTTTAAAGGAAACAACTATTAAAAGACATTGTACTAGGGCTAGAGTACATGATGGGAAACAATGACCTGTGAATGGGGTCAACGTTGAAATGTTTTCAAAATGTTTCTGTATGCACCGATATTTGACATGGATAGACTGTTTGTATGCCTTGATGATATGGGAGGGTTTCCAGACTCAAAGATCACACACACACCCACTCTTTATATTCATCATATGTGTCGTTCAAAACCAACATCATGCCAATTAGGCCCATGATTTTGGTCGTGGAGAGAAGAAGGAAGTAGATGAATTTTCATATTTAAATAATGAATTCTTACTAATTATATTCTTTATGGAGAAAAATAGTACTTTTTAGATGAGAGCAAAAAACAAAGACATAAAATAAATTGAATCTTGTGTGATTAATCAAGTACTTCTTTATCAACGTTATTGCATGCCCTTGCAGTACTAGTAGATGTGGGGATGTGCATCTTAGTCATATTTTAAAGGAAAAATCTAAAATACATTATACTAGGGCTAGATCAGTACATGATGGGAAACAATAACCCGTGAACAGGGCCAACGTTGACATTCTTTCAAAATGTTTCTGTATGCACTGAAATTTGACATGGATAGACTGTTCACATGACTTGACGATATGGAAGGGTTTCCAAACTAAAATATTACACACACACCCACTCTATATATCGACCTATCTCAACCTCATTTCTTTTTAATTTTCTTGGTCAAATTTTAAAGGAAATAACTATTAAAAGACATTGTACTAGGGCTAAAGTACATGATGGGAAACAATGACCTGTGAATGGGGCCAACGTTGATTTTTTTTTGAAAATGTTTCAGTATAAACCGAGATTTGACATGGATAGACTATTTGTATACCTTGACAATATGGGAGGGTTTCCAGATTCAAATATCAATCACACACCCACTCTTTATATTCATCGTCTATGTCGTTCAAAACCAGCATCATGTCAATTATGCCCATGATTTTGGTTGTGGCGAGAAGAAGGAGATAGATGAGATTTCATATTTAAATAATGATTTTGGTCGTGGCAAGAAGAGTTTCATACTAATATTCTTTATAGATCAAAATAGTTCTTTTTAGAGGAGAGCAAAAATCAAAGACATAAAATAACTTGAAGCTTGTGTGATTAATCAAGTACTTCTTTATCAATGTTATTGCATGCCTTTACAGTACTAGTAGATGTGAGGACATGCATCTCGATCTTATTTTAAGGGAAACAACTAAAATACATTGTACTAGGGAAATATCCGTACATGATGGGAAACAATAACTTGTGAATGGGGCCAACATTGAAATTCTTTCAAAATGTTTTTGTATGCATTGAAATTTGACATGGATAGACTATTCACATGCCTTGACGATATGGAAGTGTTTCTAGACTCAAATATTACTCACACATCCACTCTATATATCAACCCATCTTGTCCCTTTTTCTTTTTAATTTTCTTGGTCGAATTTTAAAGGAAACAACTATTAAAAGACAATGTACTAGGTCTAGAGTACATGATGGGCAATAGTGACCTGTGAATGGGGACAACGTTGAATGTTTTTCAAAATGTTTATGTATGCACTGATATTTGACATGGATAGACTGTTTGTATTCCTTGATGATATGGGAGTGTTTCCAGACTCAAATATCACTCACAAACCCACTCTTTATATTCATCGTTTGTGTCATTCAAAACTAATATCATGCCAATTAGGCCCATGATTTTGGTCATGGCGAGAAGAAGGAGATAGATGTGATTTTGTATTTAAATAATGATTTCGTACTAATTATATTCTTTATGGAGAAAAAGAGTAATTTTTAGATGAGAGAAAAAAAATACATAAAATAACTTGAATCTTGTGCGATTAATCAAGTACTTCTTTATCAATGTTATTGCATGCCCTTGCAATACTAGTACATGTGGGGATGTGCATATCGGTCGTATTTTAAAGGAAACAACTAAAATACATTATACTATGGATATACTGGTACATGATGGGAAACAATAACATGTGAATGGGGCCAACGTTAAAATTATTTCAAAATGTTTATGTATGCACTAAAATTTGACATGGATAGACTGTTTGCATGCCTTGGCAATATGGAAGAGTTTCCAGACTCAAATATTACTCACACACCCACTCTATATATTTCCCATATTGTTCTCATTTCATTTTAATTTTCTCGATCGAATTTTAAAGGAAACAACTATTAAAATACATTGTACTAGGGCTAGAGTACATGATGGGCAACAATGACCTGTGAATGGGGCCAACGTTGATTTTTTTTCAAAATGTTTTTGTATGCACCGATATTTGACATGGATAAACTATTTTTATTCCTTAACGATATGGGAGGGTTTCCAAACTCAAATATCACTCACACACCCACTCTTTATATTCATCGTTTGTGTCATTCACAACCAACATCATGCCAATTAGGCCCATGATTTTGGTTGTGGCAAGAAGAAGGAGATAGATGAGATTTTGTATTTAAATAATGATTTCATACTAATATTCTTTATTGAGAAAAGAGTACTTTTTATATGAGATAAAAAAACAAAGACATAAAATAACTCGAAGCTTGTGTGACTAATCAAGTACTTCTTTATCAATGTTATTGCATGCCCTTGCAGTACTAGTAGATGCGAGGATGTGCATCTCGGTCATATTTTAAAGGAAACAACTAAAACACATTGTACTGGGGCTAGATCAACGGATGATCAACACATTGAAATTCTTTCAAAATGTTTCTATATGCACTGAAATTTGACATGGATAGACTATTCGCATGCCTTGACGATATGGAAGGTTTTCCAGAATCAAATATTACTCACACACCCACTCTATATATTGACCCATCTCGTCCTCATTTCTCTTTAATTTTCTCGGTCAAATTTTAAGGGAAACAACTATTAAAAGACATTGTACTAGGGGTAGAGTACATGATGGGAAACAATGACCTATGAATAGGGCCAACATTGATTTTTTTTCAAAATATTTCTATATGCACCGAGATTTGACATGGATAGATTGTTTGTATGAGTTGACGATATGGGAGGGTTTCTAGACTCAAAGATCACTCACACACCCACTCTTTATATTCATCGTCTGTGTCATTCAAAACCAACATCATGTCAATTAGGCCCATGATTTTGGTCGTGGAGAGAAGAAGGAGATATATGAGATTTTGTATTTAAATAATGATTTCATACTAATATTTTTTTTTTGTTTGTTAATTTGTGCGGGACCTGTTGGCTACGCGATTAACCTGTGGCTTGAGAAACCACGACTCAGGGGCATCTAAGCCGTCAAAATCACCTGGGGATCGCACCCGGCCTGAGCCACACCAACCCTTAACATGGTTGAATTTTTTGTCCCCGCAGGTTTCGAACCGGTGACTTTAACATCACAGAGTGGCTTAACAACACACTCCATCACCGACTGTCCTACACCTCAGGGATGATTTCATACTAATATTATTTATGGAGAAAAAGAGTACTTTTTAGATGAGAGAAAAAAACAAAGACATAAAATAACATGAAACTTGTGCGATTAATTGCACCTAAAAATGTGTTATGTGTGATATATGATCAAAGAAAAATTTATATCACAAGGAAAGGAAAATATTTGTGACATGTAAAGGAAAAAATTGTGTCACACAGAAAGGAAAATATTTGTGATAATGTAAAAGAAAATTTTGAACAAGTTTTTTAAGAAAATTTTCTTTGGGGAAAAAATTGATTTTCTCAAAGGAAAATACTCAAAAGAAAAAGATACTTTCATAGATAAATGATATAAAAGAAATCATTAAAATTAAGATGCAAAAAAACTAGTTGCCAAGCTTAAAGAAAAGTGGTACCCAAAAAATTATTTTTTTTAAGGTGTGTTGTGTACTTGACACCATCCATATGTTTCTTTCAAATTTTAAAGTATTAGAGAAATAGATAACTTACAACACCTTTCTTTACTAGTCTCTTGGAAAAGAGGTGATTGTGTAGCATGTGTCAAATGCTCTAGTTCAATTCCATGGTTTAGACCTTCAACCACATATGGTATGTGTTGGTCACCTATATGGATGTGTCCCCTCTCATAAGTAACATGTAAAAATTGATTTATAACATCTATTTCACGTGGACACTCATCTGCAATATGCATGTTCACATTGTCATCCCCATATATCTCGACCATTACCACTTGATTCATCATTATCACACATAATGGTTTGAAATTAGAAAGTGGAAGTTGTAAGGGTGGTGCATTCAAAAATCCATCATACTCTTCCACTTAAACATGTTCCTTATACCTATTTCTCTCCCTCTAATGCATAATAGAGCAGTGAAATTGAAGAGGTTTGGTTACAATATTATGAAAATTACCAACTTCATCATTATCATCATGCAAACTGGGATTAGGGATAATATTAATGTTTAAAACAATACATGAGAAAGCATACATTGTAATTATAAAACACATATCCATGATTACACTGTATTTATATATTCACAAATTAACACAAACTCATATAATAGGAATGTTGCACAAAATAATTTAAATAACTTGAAGTCTCCATGTACCTCTACATATACTACTTTACTACTTGATGTAGATTCCAATTTGCAAGAAAAGGTTCTTGGGCAACAACAACTCTTCTAGGCATGTTCTACATATATCATCCAGTTTTTAAACCTAGGAGGTTTTCCTACATTTCTAGTTGGCTTTATAATATGTTTGGAGGAAAATAAATTCTTAGTTGATTCATGTAATTAAAGTACATATACATATTAATAACATAAAGGGTCATCATGAAAACCCACATGATAAATTCACTAGCTTTGAAAAAAGTGCATTAATTTACTTGTGCTTTATATGTGGCCCTACATTGGAATATCAAGGACGAGTGTTGGAGGCATTGGATTTGGAGCATATAGATAAATAACATAACATATATGAGAATTTAAAAATGAATATCTCATAAAAAATCAAATATATACTTATAATAAAAAATAACATACTTATGTTTTGGGCGTTAGTGGAAAAACTATTAGACAACTCATCTACATAATATAATAAATGTTTTTACACATACACAATGCATATAATGAATATATATAGAGATGAAATTGTTCTCTTCTACACAATTGAATAAAAAATTTCAACATTTTTTTCACTAAATGAGATCATTTTTTTCAATAATATGCAAACATATGATTTTTTAAATTTTTTATGAAAAAAATAAAAGAATCAAAATATAAATACATTCATTTTACAATGATTGTCCATCATATAGTCACCAATGCATATAAAGAGATGGATGAAGAACTAAATGATAAAGATAGGAAAATTAAATCCCTTAATCAAAAGATAGGGAGTATACTAGAGCCTTCTGGAAGTGTAATTCTAAAAGTGATAGTAAGAGGGGGAAGCTCCCAAGGGGAAGAGATGAAACAAAGGACTAAAGAAGAAATATATACACCTATGATAATTATTGGAGAGGAAAAAAATAGAAGAGGCTACATTAAAACTATACCAAAGTTGGGTCAACGACTTGTATTGACAAGCATTATAATGATGGAACCAAATTTTTAAATGAGCATTGTTTTCAAAATAAGACAATTTACCTTCTTATTTTCAAATTTTATGAATAAGTTCAAGAATTGAGGTTTCCCTATCCTTTATAGATTTCATAAAACAAAATAGGATCACAGTTCTCCTTCCTCGATCTTAATGTTTCAACATCCATAGAATTTGATTCTATTATAAGTGGTATTCTACTTGTTGAGTACAAACTATTTTTTAATTCTATTTATGTGAACTTTTTACTATAGTCATCCATCTAGATTTATTCTTCAATCTTTTGACTTGAAATTTGAGTCAATTTGACATTCAAGTAGACCCAATCATGTTACTTGAATTGTAGATATCATTGTAAAACTTTTTCATGATTTTAATAATCGAGAACCTTTAATTCTTGATCTAATTAAATCCAACAACAAAGATTTATTATCGTAGTTTATTGTCAATCTCAATCAAAGTTTGACTAAGATATTGATATCTCATACCATAGTCTCAAGTTATTTCAATGGATTGATTTTAATGCTCTTTGATTTATGAGTAGAAAAGTATGGTATTAGTGCATAGTGAAATTTGGAAAAATCAAAATAATTTTATCCTCTTTAATTATTTCTTATCTATATTTTGGATAAAATACATAAACCACTTTAGTAGTGGACCTTTGTCGCACACCCACTGTAGTTGCTAAGAAAAAAACTGAGAAAAAACCCCATAAACCAATTTAGTAGTGGACCTCCATCGCGTTCCCATTGTAGCTGCTAAGGAAAACCCCGAGTGAAACCCATGTCCGAGGAGCAAGGAGCAGAGCAAATCCTGTGACTAATCTGAGAAGAGAGAAACCGCGAGAAAAAATAGTCTCGATTCCCCAGCTTTCAATTGGACATTGATAGAGGTAGAGGACCCCAACTATCTGGCCAAACACGTGGAGACCGAGACCGAGACTGAGGGCCATCCAAGAGTTTTTCACGATACTGTCAAGGGTAAGGAGGGAATCGAGGGCCATCCGAGACCAAGACCAAGACTTGCATGCGAGACTGTCAAGGGAAAGGAGGGAAAGAATGGTATTTTATTTAAGCTACAATAACCTTTCTTTTAGTCATATATAACATTGTTTCATTGATTTGATATGGGTGACTACTGATAAAAACCCATTGAATACATAGTTCCCTCAAAATTTCTCATGATTTTACAAAAAAAAATAACCAATGTGCCTTTTAAAAATAAAGCTACTAAATTGTTCATATCTTGGTGTCTTGGTTGTCCTTGGGACTTAAGCGCAAGTGTGATTGTGATAGACTTATAGGGCCATCTAATACTGAGACTGATACATGCGCGTGAGATTTCCCTTCAGAATTTCCCATGATTTTACAAAAAAAATTAAAAATGCCTAAAATAAAAGCCTAAGGTATCCCCAATAAACCTATTCTACCCTAACCCTAACCCTATACTACCCACATGCTCCATTCATGACTTAATAGAGGATAGGTTCGTGTGAGAGTTGCTCAAGTTTTTCCATAATGATTGAATTTTGTTGTGGTGAGAATGGAGGAGTAGTATTGTTGAGGACTTGCTCATGGATTTCCTCTCCTTTTGACTCCTCCATATAATCATCCTTGAGATCCTATATCCTTTGAACATACACTAGAACCATGAATCCACAACGCCATCTCATATCCGCTTCTTCATACTATTGAGAGGACTGTAGCCACCTTTGTTATTTCTTTGTCAATGCTTTTCTTAGATGGTATATTTTCCATAGTGTGGAGGTCGACGGGTGTTCCCTTTTCTTGCTATTGGTGCACTCCTATATATGAAGGGGTTATTTTTTCTACTTCATTCCAAACTAGTATTCCCAAGACATAAAGAACATAATCATGTAGATCATGATCCTCAATGGTCACAATAGGAGTCTAGGAACTAGTCTTCTCAAATGCTTAGTAGTATTTCAATGCCTCCTCAACTGAGCCCAATCCATTATGATTTCCAAAGTTTGCAAGGTATTTCAAAAGTGTGTATGATATTACCTAACACCATGTATTGTAACTAAAATATGCTTTAAGCCATCCTAGCTAGGTCAATTAGAAACTATAGTGGAAAAGTGACTCAATTGCTTAACCACTTTCTACCTTTTTGTTGATTCACACCTAGAAAATATGGCTAGTTGACTTCAGAATTCATTAAAATATTTTGCAAAAAATGTGGTTGAGTCTAAGATAGGATGAGTTGGTACAACTGAAAATGAAGGTGATTGGGAAGGATGACATGGATTCTCTTTAAGATTATAATTAGAATCATATCTGACCTATGTTACCTTTTGGCTTCTTCAACATCTCATATTTAATTACAGCCCGCTTCATCCTCAAGTCCTTGGTTAGAATTTTTGGCAATATGTATTTCATCCCAGATGATTTATTCGATTTATTCGATTTATGTACCCTTGAACATGAACAAACCTCTTTGTAAAAAACAACATTTATTAATTAATATGAAAGGGTGGTAGCTTTAAACTTTGTAGAGTTATCTCCTCTCATCCACATAAAGGCATTAAATATGGCATTCCTTAGTTGAGACTAGTCACCACTCCCTTGATATCTTCCCTAAGAGGTTATCTTTGGTGGTTGCATCTTGTATCCTATAGCTATAAGGTCACCTTCATTTCCATGAAATTTTCTTCCTCTCAACGCTCTCATCCTACCTTTGATGGTGCTTAATTAATGTTGTTTCTTTTTGTTCCTTTGCCATCCCCATGCTAACATATTCACCTCATGCCTTCAACGATGCCTTTCTAGAATCAATGGCACATGCCCTCACTAATGTCACCTTACAATTAATATTAGTGCCTTCAATGGTTCCTTTCCAAAATATTGATAATATCACCTCACCATCATCAATGCATTTGATGGTTCCTTTTAACATCATTACTTCATGTATTCATTCATGTTTGTTGGACTTTGACCAAGTTTTGGGGAAACGACGGTCATCTTTGACCCACTTTTGGACTTCGACATGTTGGTCGAGGAAGGAGCACCCAGGAGGAGCTGAGATCATGGATCTCACCGATTTTGAGGGTTAAATGGACCCAGTAAAGGGTCCTCTAGGGATTTGTAATGGGTTTTAGGGGATGTCGTCCCATGTGATTTTCCCATGATTAGGCCTTATTGTAAGGGGTTGTAAAATATAAATAAAGAAGAATGTATTGTATAAGTAGCTAGCTAGAAAGTGAATTGAAGGTAGTTCTGTGTGATCAGAGATGCTTTGTGCAAAAGGAATCTATGTGTGTTAAGTCTCTGTGCTCGATAGAGAGTTGGCTCTGTGCCTTCACCTAGTTTTGGAAGGAGAATCTGGTGCTTAGTGTGCAGATCTCCTGTCTGGTGTGAATCTTGACTCTATGTCTTAGTGCACATGAGTGAATGAAAGTGAGGCGAAGAGGTTGGTGGATGTAGCTCCACACTGGGGTGAACCATGTATATTTGGTGTCTCTGGTTTTCTTTGTGTTGTGTTATTTATGTTATGAATCTTCTTAGTGCTTTGATTATGATGTATAAAAGATAGATCTCTGGTTTCTTAAGTGATTTACTTGTGTTAAGGGTAAATAAATGCTAGATATAACTTATCATTCTAAGTGCTTAGGGTATATAATCATTCATTGCTACTGCACCAATCTATCTTTGATTATGCTCTGCGATGCTAAGAAACTAATGCATGTCACCTTCTAAGTGTTAATAGAACATCCTAAAAAGTTCTTTTATCACAGATCTATGTACCAGCCTGGTTATAAACACCTGTGTCCTGTAACCCCCCCTGCTTCTACCTCGGGTGAGACTTCGCTTGCTTCATAGTTGTTGCTGAAAGGGCCGATAGTTGGGGTTTTGTTGGTGCGTTGTTAAGCGTTGAACTCTGGGTCTGCCCCTGTGCCAATAAATGGTTATGTTGTCGGGACCTGGAACTATGATTGTTGGGAATTGAAGTAAAGAAAAAGAGAAGCTTTGTGCGTAGATCTGTTGCTGAAGTGCGCAATAATCTACTTGACTTGTGATGCTTTATGCCAAGGAGGTAAGCTGATATGAAGAAAAGAGGTAAGATCCTAAAAGAAGCAAGCTTTGTGCTTTGGTAAGAGAAGGAAAAGAGAAATTTTTTGTTTTGAAAGTATGAATTTAAGTGGGTTTAATAGATTATGTCTGAGTCTGAAAGCTAGGGTGTAGTTGAAAGAAAGAGTTGATTTGAGTAAATTTAATGAAAATAAAGAAATATATTTTATTCCTATGCATAGAAAAAGTTTTTGGACTAATAATTGGATCCAGGAACCTAGACTATTTTTTTGCAGATTGCAGGTCCAACACTATGATCCTAGGGGAAGTGTGCAGTATAGAAAAGGATGGAGAACATTTAAGATAAAAAGAGGATTGACTTTGTGTTATAATTGCAGAAGGTCGGGACATATTTCTAAGGAATGTCCTGAGGTAGGCCCTATTTGTCTTTGTTGTAAGGTTATTGGTCATGAGGTTGATGATTTATCAAGGATTATTGCTAAAGTTGAAGGAATGAACATAAGACAAGAAAACTATGAATAAAGTCAAGAGACTAAGGGAATGATAGAGATTCATAAAAGAAAAGGTCAAAGGAAGTTCATACTACATTATTACAGTTAAAAGAAATGATGGATGTTCATAAAAATGTTAGTTTACCAGAAAGCCTGAACGCATAAGTGAAAGAATAGAAGACTTTGACATAGACGGTGTCTTGGATGAAGAAACATTGTGAAATAATATGACAAAAGAAACTTTGGAAATATTGGGAAAGCCTATTGTGGTACCTTCGTTGGGAAGGATAGGCTTGTTTAAGGGAAAAATGATAACCTTATGTGGAAGAGTTACTACTGTACCTATTATTGTTCATGGAACATCGACTGAAGAAGTATTTGAAGTCATTAGGTTTGATGGGGACAGTGCCCCTTTCCCACTATTGCTAGGTAAGACTTGGATTGAGAAGGATCAGATCAGAAGGAAAGTAGAGGAAGAAGCTACAAAAAAGTAAAAGAAAGAATTAAGGGATTTCATAGCTAAGAAAATAGACCGACTAATAGAAGAACGAGAGGATAAGTCAAAGCAATAGAGAAAAGTAACAACGCAGGACGAACAAAAGGCAAGAGAATTAGTTGTCAAGGTTGAAAGAATTCAAGAAGGCTTGAAGAACATATCTATTTAAGAAAGAAGTATGTCCACTCATGAAGTGTTAATAAAAGGGATATTAACTTCAAAATCTTTGAGGTCATCTCAACAGTGTGAATCCACTGCGCTAGGGGAAGATAAGAATAAAAATGGAAAGAAGATTCCAAAAACAGTTAGAGAGACTCAGATCATAGGGAATAAGGAAAGGAAGCTCAATAAAAAGAAGGCTAAGTTGGGAAAGCTACAAGAAGTTACAGAAACGAGATGGAAGACTTTGCAGACTGAAACCTTGCAGGAGGCAGGTTCGCAAGATTTGAACCTTGTTGGAACAACAGGTCCATGCAGAATGGGACTTCGCTCTGGAAAATTTAGATGACCATTGGAGGTGCCCCGACCATTAGAATGATGCTCCAGAATGGTTAGAAAACAAATTTATGGGATTACAGACCTCTTTTGGATGTTGAGACCGCACCATAACAGACAGAACGAGAACTACGCCATGTTGTCTCCTCGCCGCTATCTCATGAAGAAAATAAAAAAGAAACCTTGCCTTGTCTCACAGCCATGGATTAAGGGGTTGGTGTAGTCCACTGTGTTGAATGTGATGAAGATCCTGCATTTTGGCCGCCACCAGGAGGTTAATTCTTGCCTTAGACTCCTTTTGTCATGCTACCATGGCGGATATATGTGACTCAACAAAAGGATTACTGTGGATCCGAAGTTGATCCACCAGATCATAGGCTTAAGTGTGAAGGGTCCCAACCCTCAATAGTTTTATCCAGGGAAGGCCTCAGACTGATATTTGGCACAGTGCATCAAAGAATATTATGAAGAGGTATAGGAAGGAAAACAAGGTTACAAGGTAGCCTCTATACAGGATGGTGTAGTGTGCCTCACTTTCCAACTCCTAACTGGAAAGCTCGTGAGGAAGAACTAACCCACACAGTTCACTAGGTTCATGGTGGACCTTGCAGGAAAGTGTGTGGAGGGCATGCAGATGAACTAGGCAAACTACCTCGTCAACGAGCTAGAGAAGGATTTTCGCGAAGCCCAGGACTTGGGATGTGAATTCCATTACATTTGGTTGATCATTTTGATTGCATTTGTTGCTTGGAAAATTCATGAAGGAGCCACCTTCCCAAAGATCGAACCCTCAGAGCCGTTGGCCACTCTGTTTTCAACCTTGAGGTATACCAACGAAATGATGAAGCAATGGCAATCCAATGTCGTGTTTCATGGAGATTACCAGTAGTTAAATGTCTCCATCAAATCATTTTCATGCATTACAATGTGCACCCTGGACTAGTACCAACCAATAGAAAAGTTTCACGTTGATCCTCATTTTATCTACATCACCACATGTAGAGATGAGAACCAGGAAGAATTGCAGTCGCACTACAAGCTGACAGATGAATACATGGAGCAGATTACAAAGGAGTGGCTGAAGGAATTTATTGTACCTATCGCTGATGCAGAATTATCTGACACTGACACCATAGGAAGCCCCATAGTTACCCGAGTTGAGCATGTCGGACAGTCCAGTGGGACGAAGAAGAAAAAAAAGTAGGAGGAATTCCAGGATATAGAGAGTGATGAAGAGGAAAACTCTTCTAAAGATAATGGGTCTAGCTCGCCAGCAGGAGGAGAAGACAAAGAAGGAGGAGATGAAGGAGAAGAATATAAAGGAGGAGGTGAAGGTACCACCTGTCCACTTGAGGATCCCCCCGTTGGGACAGTGAAACCACAAAAGAAGAAGGTTTCTCTGAAGAAACCTTCATCAAGGAAGAAGACGTGCGCCAATAAGCCCCAGTTGGAGGCCACTCTCATAGAGGACGCCTTTGAGGACATGTTACAGAGATATGGAAAGAAGCAGGAGGAGTTATACAAAAGAATTGAGAGAGAATTGAAGGAAGTGAAGCAAGTTGTTTTCTTGGTCCGCGTAGTACCTATTGCGTCGTCTGCACCTTCCTCATCACAAACTACAAGATTGGGGGATGAACCAACACAATTAAGAAGGCTTGTGGATGCAACATAAGATCGATTCCAGAGAGATCAGGAAGAGAAGGAGAAGGCTACAGAATCCTTGAAAAAGGAGAAAGATGAAGTCTTAGCACAATTACGAGCAACGCAGGATAGTGTAGCTTCCCATGAAGGAGACAAAGCAGAGCTTTAGGTGAAGCTTCAAGAGAAAAAATCCCAGCTACAGAAGGACAAAGAGAAGCTTCTCGTAGAGCGGGCCATGGTCAAAGAAGAGGTAAGTAAATCATGTCACTCTATGCCAGGCTTGGCATAGGAGGAGCAAGAGTCAGTCAAAGTTCAAATAGTAAAGATCGTAGAGGTCATCCAATAGATTTAGGCTAGGATAACAGAATTGGAGGCCCAAACAATATCGAGCACCCCACAAGAGGTGCATGACTAGAGGGAGGAGTCCTCCAAGAACACAGTAGTAAAAATAAAAGTCCTCACCTTAGAATGTAAACAATTAAGTGATAAAAGCACCCAAACATATGAACGCCTCGCCGAGGATCTAGAGCTAAGGAAGATGGAACCACATATATAGGAGGTGCAACAACAAGCATTTTCGTTGGAGGCGTAGATGAAGTTTCTCACAATGGTGGAAAGAATGAAGAGATACCAGGAAAAGCACGCAGTACAAAAGAAGATCACTACCCTCCAGGATAAGGTAATGGAAGTCATGCAGAAGCTACAACCTATGCAATATGAAGCTTGCAAGGTGTTCGAAGAAATTGATGGACAAGGATCACAATTAGATAAAGTACTTGCAATAGTAGAACAACGCCTGGAAGGGCCTATTACAGAGCAGACGATCTAGGATCTCATTGAGAAGGAGGCTCAGGCAAAGAAGCAAGTTGAGGCAGCTCGAGTTAAGTTTGAGGCCTTCAAAGTAGCATTGTACAGACCCGAGTGACTCAGGATGAGTCATAGGTGAGTGTTGGGGGCATGTTGGCCCTCGACCAAGTTTTGGGGAAACTTTAGTCAGCTTTGACCCACTTTTGGAGTTCAACACATTAGTCGAGGAAGGAGCGCCCATGAAGAGATGAGATCACGGATCTCACTGATTTTGAGGGTTAAATGGACCCAATAAAGGGTCCTCTAGGGCTTTGTAATGGGTTTTAGGGGATGTCATTAGCAGTGCACACATAGTAATATATCAAGAAATTATTTCTTTGCTTAAAACCTCTTTCTTCTTCCCATAGCTAGTTTTCATCAAAGTTGTAATTCTTGCATTTCATTTTCCTCTTGCATGGTTTAAAGAGTCGAGTTGAAATGCCATCGGTTTCACGACCACTCCTTTGAGTAACAACAGACTAAAATCAAGCACTAATTAAAATTTATCTAGCAACTTTTCTAGGGCTCTTAAAACCCATATTAGATTAGGTGTAGAGATTTGGAATAGGATCATGAGAATAACTTTCCAAAGATTCTAAACAAACATAAATCTTTGATTTAGGGAGTGAAATTCAGTTCCTATATCACTGAATTTGGGAAGCCCTTCTAACATAAGGGTCAAGCATGAGGTTGCATTGGGGACAAAAAAGTAATCAACTCTGCTTTGTTGGTGTTGGTGTCGATTGTTTACTATCCCCCCTCTGCTTGGTATAGTAGGTGGTACCATAGAGGCCATAATATTTTAGACTTCCTACCCAAGGTGATATCACATGAAAGGTGGTGTTGTACCTAGGATCAACATTGGATAGACTCACTCGGACTCATTGGAGAGTTTCCCACTACTCGGTGAGGTAACTTGCTCTAGGGCGTTAGTTCGTTAAGCAGGTTGTCAACGTAACTTTCCCACCCACTGAAACTCAACCCCTTCACACATCGATCCTGCGATGGTGTATTCCATTACCAACTAGCGCTTCTTTGTGAGAAGGTTTGTTTGCATGCTTGACTCCTAGATTAATTAGCATGTGATAGATAATAAAAGTGTGAAATAGTAACACTATGGTAATCATACCAACATGATACCAGTAATGAAGTAGAACCATTTTACTAATTAGTGTTACAACTTGATAGAACAATTTTTATGCATATCTGATTTCATAGACTATTCAGAAATATTGATTAAAGAATAGATCATTTTAATTGTAATTTTAGAGAAATTCAGCCTTTTGATTTATCTTTTCTTTCAAAGATATCTAGTATTAATGAGAAAACATTTGTGTGTGCTTAATGACTAAAATTTGTGCTAACCTTCTATAAATTACATAGAGCATTACTATTTCATCGTTTCCTACTAGCTTCCATTAATTTTTACATGTAAAGAGTTGAACCTGCCTATTGTGATTGCAACTCTTTTAGTTGGACATCATCGCTCTTTGCATTTATTTTTCTACTCCCCAACCAAAATGAATTCCCATTGTTATCCTAAATATTCCCTGCTTCACTATAGAAACAACTTTTGTTGTGTAGCTATGCACAACATATTTTGTACATGAAATGTTTTGTTTGCAAGCTTATTAAGGCCCCATCACTAAGTTAAGAGTGGTTAGTTTCTCACAAGTCATCACTAAGTTAGTGGAGAGATGTTATTTATGTGCATTAATGAATCACCACTAAGGTAAAGGAGAGTTGTTAATATTAGACTCATATTAGAAAGGGACTCCCCTCCTCACTTGTAATTCATTCACCCTACTATCAATATTGTCAAATTTTGTTTCTTAATTTGAGTACCAAGTACATGGAGATATCTTCATCCATATTTTAGGATTTATAGGTGCATTCCAACCCTTGGGTGTGCAAGTGGCAACATCCCTTTGTTCTCTTCATTGTTTTTTATTACCAAAATGGTTCTATTTCGGGTATTGGAAAACTTCAAGTTGGTATTAGAGCAAGTTGATTCTTGTTTCTATTTTGTTGTTGGGAAAAAAAAATAAAAACATAAAATCAAGGTCTTGACACTTTGAATAATTTTTGAAATTTTTTGAGAGTAGTCTTCACAAATAAATTATATATCTGGATTCTACTCAAAATAATACATGGTTTAGAAAAAATCATCAAAATCGAAGGTCTAATGACAAAGATATTCCATTTCAAGGTATCCATGGTAATCGCTACCAAATCTTCCTCCTATGTACTATGTACTTTTTATTTTTCTTTCTAGCTTTCAACATTATCTAGGAGTTTCTTCTACACTCCCACATTGTATTCACATTGGATGCATCTTTTAGTCCCATTGACCTACTTTTGTGGTCATTTGTTGGAAATTAATAACATTATCTTATCTTATCTACATCTATAGCAATTGTTAACAATTGACCATGGATGTCATTTCAATTTCAACAAGTTGTTTGGCATTGAATCACCCTCTTCCATCTTCATTAGAAACAATACAAACTCTTAAGGTAAAAAGATCTAACCTTTGGTGGAAGTTTCATTCATCTACTTTAGCCTTGTCCAAACTATGAAAGAATCCTCTACATATTGGAATTGTAGAAACTTATTATTTGTTATGGACAACTTTATTAACATCATAACCTCTATATTCTTCGAGTGAAAGAATTCTTTCCCATTCTCATCATCAAAGTTTCTCCTACCCTTTCCTGTGACCAATCCTAACAATCCATTACATTGGAATATGGTAATCATAAATTGATTCTAGACATTGAAATTGTGACCATCGAACTGCTTACTAGGGTTCAACAATATATACAAGAAATGCACTAGTTTTTCTCAACAAATAAATGCCAAGCACCATTGGAATAATTTAACTAATCCCAAGAAATAAAAATTCACCTCCAAAACTTAGTTGTGTAGACACATTGCTATACCACTTGACATTATACCTAATGATGTCACATTGGCATCAATCCAACACCACCAATATCTTGTTGGGTTCTAGTAGAAATTTTTTGTTTGTTTAATTGATGCTAGAAAACATTTTTTTGTGTAAAAAGTTCAATTAAAAATTATGTTGAAATTCTAAATTAGAAACTCAGTGTCTTGAACTTCTTAATTTGAGTATCAAGTATATGGATATGTCATCCATATTTTAGGATTTATAGGTGCATTGTCAAATTTTGTTTCTTAATTTGAGTACCAAGTACACGATGTCACTAGTTTGATACACTAGAAAGAAACCACAAAGATCATTATGGTGATAATGGCATGCATAGATCCCAACATTTCATCAGGAAGTGACCAATTATCTCTAGATTTGAGATCAAAGGCCCTAAGAAGGGAGTGATTGGCATGGTACAAATTTAGTGGTGTGCAGTATATGATTTTATCCCATTGTAAAAACACTTCAAGTTCTTAGTAGATTTTCTTGAACCCTTAGGCTTGCCATCGATGATTTTGTTTCCCTTTAGTTTTTTCTTTCCCTTGTCCTTACTCTTTACTGTAAAGGAAATTTTTGATGGTTTTCTATTTCTTATAAACTATTTATTGAATCTGTCCTTTTTTAATAATTGTCTACACAACTTAAATGTAATGTTAGTAATCTCCTTGGTGACATTTAAAGTTTCACTTTTTTTTCAAAAGGAGATAAAATATTCAAGGTAATCACTACCAAATCTTGGACTTGTAGCAACTTATAATTTGTTATTGACAACTTTATTAACATCATAACCTCTCTATTCTTTGACTGAAAGACTTCTTTCCCATTCTCATCATCATAGTTTCTCCTACCCTTTCTTGTGACCACTCCTAACAATCCATTGCATTGGAATCTAGTAATCATATGTTGCTTCTAGACATTGAAATCGTGACCATTGGAATTCTTAGTAGGGTTCAACAATATATACAAGAAATGCATTAGTTTTTGTCAACAAATAAATTCCAAGCACCAATGGAATAATTTAACTAATCCCAAGAAATCAAAATTCACCTCCAAAACTTAGTTTTGTAGACACATTTCTATACCACCCGACACTATACCTGATGATGCCACATTGACATCAATCCAACACCACCATTATCTTGTTGGGTTCTAGTAGAAATTATATGTTTGTTTAATTGAATCTAGAAAAAAACAATTGTGTAAAACGTTCAATTAAAAATTCTAAATTAGAAACTTAGTGTCTTGAACTTCTTGATTTGAGTACCAAGTACATGGAGATGTCTTTATCCATATTTTAGGATTTATAGGTGCATTGTCAAATTTTGTTTCTTAATTTGAGTACCAAGTACATGGTCTCACTAACTAGCTACACTAAAAAGAAACAAGAAAGATCATTATGGTGATAATGACATCCATAGGTCCCAACATTTCATCGAGAAGTGACCAATTATCTCTAGTTTTGGGATCAAAGTCCCTAAGAAGGGAGTAATTGGCGTGGTACCAAGACAGTGGTGTGCAATATATGATTTTATTCCATTGTAAAAGCACTTCAAATTCTTAGTAGATTTCCCTGAACCCTTAGGTTTTCCATCGATGATTTTGTTTCCCTTTAGTTTATGCTTTCCTTTGTCCTTACTCTTTACTGTAAAGGAACTTTTGGATGCTTTGCTATTTCTTATAAACTATTTATTGAATCTTTCCTTTTTTAATAATTGTCTACACAACTTAAATGTAATGTTAGTAATCTCCTTGGTGACATTTAAAGTTTAAAAAAACAATTCAAAAGGAGATAAACTCTTCAAGGTAATCACTACGAAATCTTGGACTTTTAGCAACTTATCGTTTGTTATGGACAACTTTATTAACATCATAACCTCTCTATTCTTCGAGTGAAATACTTCTTGACCATTCTCATCATTAGAGTTTCTCATACCCTTTCATGTGACCAATCCTAACAATCCATTGCATTGGAATTTGGTAATCATGCGTTGCTTCTAGAAATTAAAATTGTGACCATTGAACTTCTTACTAGGGTTCAACAATATATACAATAAATGAACTAGTTTTTCTCAACAAATAAATGCCAAGCACCAATGGAATAATTTAACTAATCCCAAGAAATCAAAATTCACCTCCAAAAATTAGTTGTGTAGACAAATTGCTATACAACCCGACATTATACTTGATGATGCCACATTGGCATCAATCCAGCACCACCATTATCTTGTTGGGTTCTAGTAGAATTTTTTTGTTTGTTTAATTGACTCTAGAAATCATAATTTTGTGTGAAAAGTTCAATTAAAAATTCTGTTGAAATTCTAAATTAGAAACTTAGTGTCTTGAAATTCTTAATTTGAGTACCAAGTACATGGATATGTCTTCATCTGTATTTTAGTATCTATAGGTGCATTGTCAAATTTTGTTTCTTAATTTGAGTACCAAGTACACGGTTTCACTATCTAGCTACACTAGAAAGAAACCACAAAGATCATTATGGTGATAATGGCATCCATAGGTCCCAACATTTCATTGGGAAGTGAACAATTATCTCTAGCTTTGAGATTAAAGGCCCTAAGAAGGGAGTGATTGGTGTGGTACCAAGTCAGTGGTGTGCAGTATATGATTTTATCCCATTGTAAAAACACTTTAAGTTCTTAGTAGATTTCCTTGAATTAGAAACTTAGTGCCTTGAACTTCTTAATTTGAGTACCAAGTACATGGAGATGTCTTCATCCATATTTTAGGATTTATAGGTTCATTGTCAAATTTTGTTTCTTAATTTGAGTACCAATTACACGATGTCACTAGCTATCTACACTAGAAAAGAAACCACAAAGATCATTATGGTGATAATGGCATCCATAGGTCCCAACATTTCATCGGGAAGTGACCAATTATCTCTAACTTTGAGATTAAAGGCCCTAAGAAGGGAGTGATTGGTGTGGTACCAAGTCAGTGGTGTGCAGTATATGATTTTATCCCATTGTAAAAACACTTTAAGTTCTTAGTAGATTTCCTTGAACCCTTAGGTTTTCCATCGATGATTTTGTTTCCCTTTATTTTATGCTTTCCTTTGTCCTTACTCTTTACTGCAAAGGCACTTTTGGATGCTTTTCTATTGCTTATAAACTATTTATTGAATTTTCCATTTTTTAATATTTGTCTACACAAATTAAATGTAATGTTAGTAATCTCCTTGGTGACATTTAAAGTTTCAACAAAATTTTCAAAAGGAGATAAACTGTTAAAGGTAATCACTGCCAAATCTTGGACTTGTAGCAACTTATCATTTGTTATGGATAACTTTATTAACATCATAACCTCTCTATTCTCCGATTGAACGACTTATTTCCCATTCTCATCATCAAAGTTTCTCCTACCCTTTCCTGTGACAAATCCTAACAATCCATTGCATTGTAATGTGGTAATCATACGTTGCTTCTAGACATTGAAATTGTGACCATTGGAATTCTTACTAGGGTTCAACAATATATACAAGAAATGCACTAGTTTTTCTCAAAAAATAAATGCCAAGCACCAATGGAATAATTTAACTAATCCCAAGAAATCAAAATTCACCTCCAAAACTCAGTTGTGTAGACACATTGCTATACCACCCGACACTATACCTGATGATGCCACATTGGCATAAATCCAACACCACCATTATCTTGTTGGGTTCTAGTATAATTTTTTTGTTTGTTTAATTGACTCTAGAAAAACAAAATTGTGTAAAAAGTTCAATTAAAAATTATGCTAAAATTCTAAATTAGGAACTTAGTGTCTTGAACTTATTAATTTGAGTACCAAGTACATGGAGATGTCTTTGTCCGTATTTTAGGATTTATAGGTGCATTGCCAAATTTTGTTTCTTAATTTGAGTACCAAGTACATGGTGTCACTAGCTAGCTACATTAGAAAGGAACCACAAAGATCATTATGGTGATAATGGCATCCATAGGTCCCAACATTTCATCAGGAAGTGACCAATTATCTCTAGCTTTGAGATCAAAGGCCCTAAGAAGGGAGTGAATGGCATGGTACCAAGTTAGTGGTGTGCGGTATATGATTTTATCCCATTGTAAAAACACTTCAAGTTCTTAGTATATTTCCTTGAACCCTTAGGTTTGCCATTGATGATTTTGTTTCCCTTTAGTTTTTTCTTTCCTTTGTCCTTACTCTTTACTGTAAAGGCACTTTTGGATGCTTTTCTATTGCTTATAAACTATTTATTGAATCTGTCCCTTTTTAATAATTGTCTACACAACTTAAATGTAATGTTAGTAATCTCATTGGTGACATTTAAAGTTTCAATTTTTTTTTCAAAAGGAGATAAACGCTTCAAGTTAATCACTACCAAATCTTGGACTTGTAGAGACTTATCATTTTTTATGGACAACTTTATTAACATCATAACCTCTCTATTCTTCGAGTGAAAGACTTCATGTCCATTCTCATCATCAGAGTTTATCCTACCCTTTCATGTGACCAATCCTAACAATCCATTGCATTAGAATCTGGTAATCACACATTTCTTCTAGACATTGAAATTGTGACCATTGGAATTCTTACTAGGGTTCAACAATATATATTAGAAATGCACTATTTTTTCTCAAAAAATAAATGCCATGCACCAATGGAATAATTTAACTAATCCCAAGAAATCAAAATTCACCTCCAAAACTTAGTTGTGTAGACACATTGCTATACCACTCGACACTATACATGATGATGCCACATTGGCATCAATCCAAAACCACCATTATCTTGTTGGGTTCTAGTAGATATTTTTTGTATGTTTAATTGACTCTAGAAAACTTTTTTTTTTGTAAAAAGTTCAATTAAAAAATCTGTTAAAATTCTAAATTAGAAACTTAGTGTCTTGAACTTCATAAATTTTACCTCTTTCATAGAGTTTCCCAGATATAGTCCTTGGGAATTTACATCCTTAGGGATGATATGAAATATAATAAAACAATAGAAACAGTAGATGATATTTCACTTCTTAACAACCCTAATCCACTAGGAAATTCAAGAGAAAAGATATCAAGCTTATGCCACAAGTTTCAACATTCTAGGGCAACCTTATCATGCATAAAATAGATATGAAAGTCACTTTCTGTCATTGACGTCGTTATAGGATGTACAAGAAAACAAGTATTTTTCATATCTATCTTCATTGAGTGAGGGAAGTTCAGGTAGAATAGAGGAAAGTAAGACATATAGTAGGTCTAACAGGCAAAGATTAACTAGAGGTGAGAAGATCATAATACAATTCCATAGACGCATGGAATTTTTTTCTTGTGAAAGGGGGATCATGTTCTTATGATCATGAGAGAATGGATGACATTGAGGTGACCTTGAGGTACAAACATATATTGAAACGATGGGTACCCAAGGATCTTCCTGAAATAAAAACTGAATTTTGTGTAAACGAAAGGATATACCGGATTGCTCCATCATCATTACATGGTTTGGGGATATTTTCCATGGATGGCATAAAGGTATGTTACAACGGATTAACTGAATTGATGGAGTATGTCGGACCCTATTATATATAAAAATATTGGATAAGAATAGTCCAATATACAAAATGTATGCGAAGATATGGCTTAGCTGCAAATTATATACAGCTAAAAGACAATGATCAAAATAAAGGAGAAACTATCTATATTGACAGAAGGCCAAAAGCAGTGAGGAATATTGCAGGGTTTATAAATAGTATGCGACCCGTGACCACAAATAAGCAACCCAATTGTGTATTTGAGGGGCGTGAAGGAAACTGTGTATTCGTATGTGCAATAAAATAAATAGCCGCAAGGGAAGAGTTATTGATTGATTACAATTTGAACCGAATAGATACATACGTTGCTATTATGGGGGAGGTATGTATACTAATTTACCCAACCTGTAAGCAATGACTTTTATATTTTATGATTTTCATTATGTTCTTTACGATGTTAATTCATTTGGAGAGCTTCAGTCTATTTACTCAGTGTGTCCTATTTTTGTTATCAGCAATAACAATCCTCCTTAGATGTCAATAAAGAGGGAGGATTTCTCCTACAGTTGAATTTGTTTCTCATGATAATGATCACGGTTCTAATTTTCTATAATGTGGGAGCCTGATCGTGGTAAATCAAAAGCGGCCTCAGAACAGGTAAATGAACAACAATTTTTGAATTGCATCTAATGTGCATTTTATTTATGTCGTAGTCAGTTATTTTATTTGTTTACATAACTAAATTATCATTTATTTTGTTGAATATGTAGTCGGTAGGCCATGATGTTGATTATGATTCGCTCGACGAAAGAGATTTGTATGAATCCCCCGATGCTATGGTTTGAATTAAAAAAAATATCAATAAAGAAAACAAGGAACTAACTCACGTGTTAGTATTCTAGATCAAACTCCTGAGATCGAAGAAAGGATCAGAGAAGTTATGACAAGGATTAAGACATATAAGGTAATAACCATAATTTCAAGTGGTTTTATGTTTTTTTCATAATATCAATTATGAAATCTTGATATTTAAATTTTACATTATCTAAACGAAAAAATGTTTTCTTTCTTATATAGAGATTTTTGGATCCTGTTGACCCCAACATGCATGGTGTCGGTAGCAGTGGCACTATAAATATGCCACAGGGTCCTAGCATAGGCCCTCATAAAGTTGTCGGGACGCAGTTATTCAGATCTCCACCTTCCACACCATTAGGTGGGAGCCACGACACACATACCTAGGAAGCGACCACACAGGTAGGCTCTGGAGGTGGTGACGAAGATGAGGTTGATGATTTGACCAACTATATGGTTTAATTTCCTAAATCAATACGTGTGAACAACATGGGGAACCTTAAGGTCACAATTATGGTCAACGAGGAAGGGCTTCCATTAAATCAAGTTAAAGTTCCAGGTAATTTTTAAAATTTTAATTGTTTCATGTTCTCTATGTAGACAATTATAAATCATATAAATTAATATTTTTGCATGTAGGTAACAATGATTTTTATAGGTCCTTGGAGAATAATGTGTTTTTTATTTTTGGGCCCACCATACGGGAGAGGTGGAATTCCCATAATTCCAACCTCAAAAAAGAATTGATGGATTATCTTGAAAACCTTTTTGGTATAGACACATTTAATAAGACCTTGGCCACCACCACAACTAGCCAATATTTAAACTATATGCGAGAAACATATAGGAAACACTTGAAACAAAATGATAGGTACACGCATCCTCTGATGAATCCATAGAGGGAGTGGAAGGCCCTCATTGAGGATGCAAAAGAGAAGAAATTGACAGATGAAGGAAAAACACCCTCTAGTCCCAGAAGGTAAATTAAAATTTCAATTCAATACTTTCAATTTTTTTTAGATGTAAATAAAAGTGTGTTATATATTAACATACTTGAAAATTTTGATGATAGGTTGACTGACATGTAAAAGGAAAAAAAAAGAAAGGCTTTCCAAATGTGTCTAGCATAGGCTAGGCCAGGGCGACTACTTGAAGTTGCAGTCACGAATTGTAAGTACCCAAATATATTATTTTATTGCCTTCAAACATTTAGGTAATTGCAGCTAATAACATTAAAAATACATACTCTTATGCAATGCAAGGTGATGATTTCGGTACTAAAACCATGGAGGAAGACCTCCAGCTCGGTTACAAGTATAGCTATAAAGTTGTAGTTGAACATCAGAAAATCTCGGGGAAGTTACCAAGAACCACTTTGTAGGATAAGGTAAATTAAATTCAATCCACATTAACCTTTATTATTAATATAATATAGTCATGTTTGATATCATCGATAAATTTAATGTGTTACAACTTTGTTTTAATAAGGGGAGCAACATTGTCAACCGACCCACTAGTATTGGAGAGCATTACATTGATAGTGGTTTGCAAATAGAATATGGTTCTCCCATGCAGTCACATTCCACTGGGGTGTAGCACCACGATGGTGCTACGACCGAGGCACATGACGATAATATAGTTGTATTTTAATCATATACTTAATAATTTTGTAGTTATACATTTTGTACTTATATTTTTTTTACTTATACATTTATGATTGTCCTTATAAAGTTTGTGGTCTCAATGACAGAGAATGTTGTACTTGAGGGTCGTACAGTTGAAGAGGATCACGTGGGGGAAACCATTGCAACGGTGCCGACGAATGCATTAGGTAAATAATGACATTGCAAGTGTGTTTTTTAATATTACTTAACTAGTTCAATGATATTTAAAAATTTGCCATCTAAATTTTATATTTTTTTCTTTTGTAGGTGATGCCTCATCACAGCTGCCTCCATTACCCCACGATTACCCTGCAACTAGGCATGCTCTACGTGAGAGGATGCAATCACAATCAGATTTTGAAGAGCGCCGAGAGAATGAAGACATAGATATTGATGAAATGCTTAGGAATTTTAGACCTAAGAAGAAGAGACCAACTAAAACTAAATGATGATGTACAATATTTTAATAACTATTAACAAAATATATTTTCTATGAAATACTTTTTTGTACTTGTTGGGTTGCCAAAATATCATTCTTTTACCAACCTTTTACTTCACTTTTCACCATATTCCGCTTTCCCGCAACCTTAGATTAACACCATATTCATGATTACATATGAGTTTAAACCTATTATTTTCCAAAGAATTTATGATTAAATATTGGAAAAATAACATGTTTTCACTTATATATCAAAGTGTTAAGAACCAAATATCAATATAGCATAGAAAAACCTCAGAATAAGTACTCAACGCCTTGAAAAAGAGAGAAACTCAGATAATAAGCCTCTTCGAGGGGGCAACCTCCTTATGCCCACATAAATGTACAATTACAAGATGATTCAAAATGAAAATGTCTCCTTGGCATATATAGGAGACTAGGAGGTATAATTACAACTAGTGGACTAAAGCCGACATAAATAAAATAACATTACTAATATAATATGCCTTAATTAAGGGGTAATGAGCCACTATTTAGGGCTTAACATGCCCCTCCCCTTGAGACAAGTGTTGTCTGCAATGCTTGAGTAACTCTGGATGCTTCTGTATAAAAGACTCATCTTCCCAAGTGGAATCTTCAGTTGATAGTTTCCTCCATTTAATGAGATACTCTGAAATGGATCTATTCCTTAGTTGGTGAATTCTTGTGTCAGTGATGGCTTCAGGATCCAATATGATTTTTCCTTCCTCGTCAAGTTCTGGAAATATAGTTTGAACTGGGATATTGTCACCTATAACCTTCTTTAAGCATGAAACATGGAAAACTGGGTGTACTCGTGAA
>ML799869.1:90605-126298 GCA_009831015.1 Picea engelmannii | reverse complement strand
ACAATCTATGTAGAATAATTTCTTCTCACCACACTTATGTCCCTTATTGTACTTGTTGTCACAATTAAAGAATAAACCTTTTTCTTTTATTTCCTCCAATTGTTGAGGTGTCAACCTTGTAGGTTGAGGTGTTTTAGAAGAAGAAGGAGCAAAACCCCAAGACGTTGAGCTCTGATACCATATGTTAAGAACCAAATATCAATATAGCATAGAAAAACCTCAGAATAAGTAGTCAACACCTTGAAAAAGAGAGAAACTCAGATAATAGGTCTCTTCGAGGGGGAAACCTCCTTATGCCCACATAAATGTACAATTACAAGATGATTCAAAATGAAAATGTCTCCTTGGTATATATAGGAGACTAGGAGGTATAATTACAACTAATGGACTAAAGCCGACATAAATAAAATAACATTACTAATATAATATGCCCTAATTAAGGGGTAACGAGCCACTATTTAGGGCTTAACAACTACCTCTTTTGTAGGTGATGCCTCATCACAGCTGCCTCCATTACCCCATGATTACCCTGCAACTAGGCATGCTCTGCGTGAGAGGACACAATCACAATCATATTTTGAAGAGCACTGAGAGAACAAAGACATAGATATTGATGAAATGCTTAGGAATTTTAGACCTAAGAATAAGAGGCCAACTAAAACTAAATGATGATGTACAATATTTTAATAACTATTAACAAAATATATTTTCTATGAAATACTTTTTTGTACTTGTTGGGTTGCCAAAATATCATTCTTTTACCAACCTTTTACTTCACTTTTCACCATATTCTGCTTTCCCGCAACCTTAGATTAACACCATCTTCATGATTACATATGAGTTTAGACCTATTATTTTCCAAAGAATTCATTTTAGTATTTTGAATGAGTTTATGATTAAATATTGGAAAAATAACATGTTTTCACTTATATATCAAAGTGGGATGAGTTCTATGATGTTTACAGGTGCATTTTAATACTCCAACCAAGTCATATGATGGAATAGAATAAAGACTCTTTTCACATCAATTTCCATCCTCTAGTTTTAGATGTAAAGTGTTTTAGTGTAGTGTATGATGTTATGGAATAGTTGTTACTTTTATCTTAGAAGAATTGAGCTCATTCCAAATGGATCAAGGACACATTTTATTTCATTGTAAACAGTTGTGAATATTGGTATGTATATATGTTTGTTTTTGTTGTAAATATTTCAATAGATTTATATGTTGGGTATTGGGGAATTGAGATTGATGTGAGGGGGGGGAGGGTCCATAAGAGCTTCGGACTTCACGTGGTTGGCCCTATTCACTAGAGAATAATTTATCAGAGTTGGTTAATCTTGGAGAAACCTCCCTCGATCAAACAGAGCAACAACAAAGTCAATGTTGACTTCGTTGTTTCTACTTCAAATCAAGGGAGGAAATTTGATCAAATATTAGATCCGCGGCTCCAATAAATGATTCTTGAAACCAAGAGGAGTTCATTCAGGTATGTTCTAACACTCTCATAAAAAATCATCTTAGAGTAAATAATGCACTACAAATATGACTTGTATTGATTTTGTAGATATTTATGGAGGTTGAATGATTTTGGAAGGTACTTTAAGATATTTCTTAGATGAGTGAGGGAAGCTCAAGACAAACAGAGGGTCATACAATAGAGATAAACATGCAGGGGCAACCATTCCAACTGTGTCAACCGGTTCATCAGATCAGGTGTGATTTCTCCTTTCAGCATAGTTTATATAGCCATCAATTTTGGTTATGTTTAATGTTTATGAATTGTTATGTGATTATTTAGAATGCATAGTTTTCTATGTGATAATTCATCGAGATATATCATATGTTTAGTACTTTCCATGTTCTCTCCTTGCATCCAAAATGGTAGATACAAGTCGATTTATATTGAGTGAAAGAAACCTTAGCTTCCTGTAGGGATTGATGAAGCGTTAGTTCATGCATCTACTGCTAGGGAATACATTGGAATGGCTATTACTCTCACCACTAATATCAAGAGCATGCAAAGGATTCATGAACATTTTAAAGACATTTTGATAAAGTAAATCGTACTTTGCAGCAAGATGTTGAAAAATTGACATTCAATATTGGACATATTGCCTTGAATAATACTTCATATAATGCAAATATTTTTATGAATCGATGTTGAAGGTTGATAGGATTAATGGTATACGTATGATTTTATTTAGTGTGTATATTTTGAAGGAATCTTTGAGGAAGAGAAATAAAGACAACTTTTTATGTGAGAGTCTACACAAGAGTTTAATTTGTTTTTTGGTTTACTTTAAGTTTCAAAAATTTGGATTCACAAGCTCATTGTCATTGGTTCTTACCCACTCGCACTTCTTAAATCCCTCACATTTTGTTGTAGTTTCAATTTCAAAATAAATTTTGTTTCTTCACCTTCGTTATAAAGGAACATTTTCTAGAAATGCATGCTAAGAAACTTGCCATTTTTTTCATTTCAAACCTGTATATGCATTTTGGTTGACAGATCAACAAGAAACAATATGGTTATTTAAATTGTTCACTATCTTCTCATGTCAAAATCATGTCCTTTCACTTCCAGCAGTCTTGTAAGAACATTTTGGAATCCTTTAGTAGTGCACCATTAGCATTGGTAACCTTTTTGCAAACTTAGTAAAAGCAATATGGACAATAGATCTGATCACCCTTACAACATGTTGAAATATGATATTTCCTATGAGACTTGGGTGGATGAAAATAAGGAATTCCCTAAAACTTGTGGGTTCATTTGGAATTGGGACAGAACCTTTACATTGATGATCCTTCACTTTTTTTGAGCTCCCTCCCCCCATGTACACATGATTTATATAGATCTAGCCATTTCAACAATTATGATAAAGCATGATGTTTGGAGCTTGGTGTATGGATTCCCTCACTTACATGGCCACTTTTGGCACATGGATTTATTATTGACATGTTTGACTTCTATGTCTAATTGAAGCTAACTCTGTTCTTAGACCTCATTTCAAGGGCCTTTCTGTACTTACAACAGAAAATATGCCTAATGTATGAGCCCAAAGTATAGGAAATGATTATATTGATTCTTTTGAGGTGTTTGCACATCAGAAAAGGTGAAAATATGATACATCAATCAATCCAACAATAAATTAAGTAGGAAACACTCTTGACAACCTGTAAAAATGAGCAAGGCCTAGTAGTAGAAGGACACGGTACTTCCCTGAAAAGTGTAATGAAGAACATGGATCTGATTATTATAGCCTTTGATTCTTGGAATGAGAGTTTTACTTGATCTAAATACTGAGGGGAGTAATGGTTGTGTCAACCTCATGCTAGCCTTAACATCGACAGTCACAGTCCAAGGTACATTCTTGTAGCAACAAATTGAGTAGTGAGTAACTTGGAGATAAAAACATTTAGTCAATGCTTCATTAGTGAACCTTTTTATGGTATGAAGCAAGGCAACTCCTTGTCACTATTAAAGGATTATGAGAATAGGAAATTTTGAACACCAATGAGAGAGATATTGCATCATTATTCATTGGTCCATCTGATTAATATATCCTTGATTGAGAGATAATTATGGATCAACTTGTTTATGACTGTTTCACCTACAGGTCCTCTAGCTCTTAATGATGACATACATTCCAATCAGCGTGATTATGGAAAATAATTGTATCTCACATCCTATAGAGTGTTAAGAAGATTATGCCTCAGTTTTAAACACTGGTGGGACTTTTCTATCAAGTGTTAAGAAAATATCCTTGAAAGTAACATTTTTGAGGATGTACCTAAACATTTCCATGAGGAATTTCAAGGGATCTAAATACCTTATGATGTTACAACTGAGGATACACAAGATCTTATATGTGATGATGTATCCTTGTCTTTCCCTCATGATTAAAAATCCGAAGAAGAATTAGATGAAGAACGTGAAGAAAATTATGCCTATAAGTGTTTGGAAAGTGATGATTTTATTGAGAGATTGGTTCAAGTTAATCTTCAAAACCAACAAAGTTGTGAGGCTTATCACATAACAAAGAATGGGTAGTCCTTTGTAGATTTCCATGTTTGAAGATTGCAGTTAGAAAACTATTTATACCCTACCATTGATAGTAAGCATATTGATTGTGAGTAGATTTTTGTTTCGGAAAAAAAAATATAATAATGATCATTGGATACCAATAGCACATTGAAGAAGAAAAATTGGTTGAAATATCACAATGGGAGATGGAAATAAAATCATTTTCTAGCAATAAGGAAAAAGAAGAAAATGTTGTTGAAATTGACTCAAACCCTCATAGTCTTGTTTCCCTATCAGCTATAGTGACATTGGAATACAAAAACAAGAAAAGGATCAAATTTGTGACTATTAACAAAATGAGACTGATTAGAGGATGGGAATAAGGGTTCAATATTCCAATGCAAACACACACATACAATATTTAAAATGAGAGGAGTTTAGAGAAAGGTCATTTCAAATAGAACTTATTTGGGTTACTCAATCAATTCCATATTGTTGTGGGTTGGTTCTTAGATGTGAAGATGGATACATTTTCCATACTAGAGACTTGAGGATTCTAGTGGTGTTGGTCAATCTAGTATGATTTCACTTCAGAGCCTTAGACCATCCAAAAGAACATAACATTGATTGGCATCATATCTAACATTTATGGTTTGAATGAATTACGCTTAGTTTTTTGTGCATTTGGATTGTGTACTTATTTTCCTCATGTCCCAATACCACCAAGGGTGAATAAAACCATTTCAGAGCTTATAAGCCAGTTTTGTAACCTAGTTCAAACATCTTTGAATATATCCAAAGGCTACCATGTACATTGTATTTTTTGTGGTTTGTTATTTCACATGCTCATCGTTAAATTAAACATCATATACATTTTTCCTCCAAAATAATGTAATTCATTGATGGAGATTTGGTCATAAGGCCACATGGATCATTGGAATTCATTTTGGAGGAAAATGGAGTGTTAAAATTCCTACACTTGTGTTTCTCGAAATGTGTGACAACCGTAAATCAAGGGGCCACATGGATACATGGAGAGAACAACATATAACATTTTTCCAGTGCTTTCATATCCATTTTCTTGGTCATAGTAGTAGTGTTGCAAAAAGGAGGCTCATCAATTTTGTGAATTTATGCGATATGAGTTTGACCATACATGTATTAGATCTTGTTTCTCACCGGTTATATTTCAAGGGCTATTTTAATTGAGGAATGGAATGTCCAACTAGTGAAATTCCTTATGATTGTGTGTGAATATGTCCATCTACAGTTCCATGATTTGATAGAGCTCTTTTGTATTGATGGCAAGGATCTTGATACCAACTATATCTTTATGGGTGACTATGTTGATTGTGGATACTACTCTGTTAAGACTATATCATTGCTAGTTTCTTTGAAAGTGTGCCACAATGAGATTTATAAAATTTAATATGTTTTGTAAACAATTGGATTGAATTAGAAACCAATCAGCCAGTTGATTGAGACAAACACCCAAATAGGTTCTCAAACTGACGGTTGTAATGCAACCGAAGAGTAGTTTATGTGTTAATTTTTCCATAAGTGGGAAAGTGTGGCATAATATAGCACCATATATTGTGATTTTTTTGTTTTGTTTTTGGCATCGGATTTATACTTGCACGCAAAGCATCAAACAAAGTTACTATCCAAAAAATGTGATGGGTGCTTAGAAAACCTCGAGGGGAAATAAATTCAGTGTACCCGATGAATGGATGTGCAAATCATTATTTTCAGATGTCTTATTCCCAAAAAATGATTGATTAAATCCTACAAGAGTAAATATGTTAGTGTTTAAAACTTAGTGAATAAAGGCATGTTCAAGGAAGATTTAATTATAGATTCATTTCCTTTAATTAGCCAAAATTTTCCTCTATGGGGCCAATCATCAAAACAACATTTAAGTGGGCACTCTTCTAGCATGTTCCAATGCTATAATTCTTATTTCCCTACCCTAATTTTGGAGCACCTTCCTTATATTCATTGAGTAGATTGACTATATTATTTATATAGTCTATATGTTGGATACTTTCCAGTTATGTTTCTTCTTACTGGTCATGTTTTTGGTCATGTTGTTGTTCATGTTGCTCTGAGGTTGTCTTTATTTTTTATCTTACTTGTGAAGCATGGTTATTATTAATGCAATGATAAAAAACAAGGGTAGAAAGGGTACTATTGATGAATTTTTGGTAAGGAAGGATTCTAGGGTTCTCAAATGTTGGTAAGGAAGGATTCTAGGGTTCTCAAATGCTCCCAAGAAGATCACTTGACCCCAAGTAGGATCCAAATGTTACCCACTATGTCGTTGGGCACAAACAAATTTCCATAGTGATGATGACATTATGTAATGGTTATCTTATTCCTCATCAATTTTGATAACAATGGGATTCCTACCCTAAACCTCTTTGATATCGTTTTGTTTGCATTTTTTTTTTTTAAAACACTTACAAGTCATTAGTATTCCAACGTCCCTAGCGTTGCTGATATAGTTTACACGTTGGAAGACCGACGTTACCTTCTGTCGGTATCTGACATTCCTAGAGTTGTTGTCATGGCATCAACGTCATAGAAGAAATGTCGATGATATAGCATATACGTCGGAAGACCGACGTTACCTTCCGTCGGCCATCCGACGTGCCTAACGTCGCTATCATGGCATCAATGTCATAGATGAAACATCGTTGATATAGCATATACGTCGGAATACCATAGTGATGATGACATTGTGTAATGGTTATCTTATTCCTCATCGATTTTGATAACAATGGGATTCCTACCCTAAACCTCTTCGATACCATTTTGTTTGTGTTTTTTTTTTTTTAAAAACACCTACAGGTCATTAGTCTTCCAACGTCCCTAGCGTCGATGATATAGAATACACGTCAGAAGAATGACATTACCTTATGTCGGTATCCGACGTTCCCAGAGTCGTTGTCATGGCTCCAACGTCATAGAAGAAATGTCGATGATATAGCGTATACGTCGGAAGACCGACGTTACCTTCCGTCGACCATCCGACATGCCTAGAGTTGTTATAATGGCATCAATGACATAGATGAAACATCGTTGATATAGCGTATACATCAGAATACTGACATTACCTTTCGTTGGTCATCCGATGTGCCTAGCATCATTGTCATGACATCAACATTGCATATGAAACATCATTGATATAGTGTATACGTCGGAAGACTAAAAGTATGTGGCATCGCAGGTGAGACGTTTCGGTGTCATTGTAGTGACGTCCATAGTGGGCTTGGACAATGAAGTATGAGATGACATGTGTCCACATGAAATGTTGTAACAAAGACAATATATGTGTTGTCAAAAAATTGACGTCATGTGAAACGACGTTTGAGGGGGTATGATGTTTGTCGATCTCCCGACAATATAAAGTGGCAATTTCTATGAACACACCATCGAAATTTGACCCAAATGTACTAGTGATAGAGGGAGCATTGGCATCCATGACATCATCATTACATAAGAGTGATACCCTTTTTAAAAGGGGGAGAGATTAATCAGATGCAGGGAGAGAGAGAAATAAGAGGCTTATAAACCTAGAGAAAGATCAAAGTCTTTTAGATAAGGGGAGAAACTCAAAGAACAATGTAGATAGGGGGAGAAACCCCAAGGAGAGTTCAGTCAGGGGGAGAAGCCCCAAAGGGAGATACCCTTTGGCACCAGGGATGATTTTAGGGGCTAAATTTCACTCATGGGCTAATTTTCCATGGTTTTTCCCAAAACAATATTCGTTATTCTAAAAATGATTCGCCCAAATTCTATAGCATAAAATTATTTTACCTTAAAAATCACCAAAAATTTATATAAACTATATAAAATCCTTATAAATTTGAATATTTTTACAAAAATATTGCCAAAAATTTATAGTTGGAATATGAAGGATTAGTAAGATTCGCCAAGGTTTCTACAGTTTAAAATAAATTTCCATCCTTAAAATCATCCCTACCCTTTGCCATTGATGCAAAAGGGAGAGAGGTAGAGACATTGATGAGGATCGATGATCACAGGGAGCATGACCATGAGTATTGTCATGACTAAGTGTTTCCATCAATGTTGGTGTTGCCATCAATTCCAAAGGGGGGGATTGTTGGACAGTTGGTTTAGATTGATGGATAGTTGGTTTTCATTTATGTCAAGCCTTGGAGAGTGATATTGGATATTGATGCCAACCCTTATAGATTGATGTCAACCCTTGGAGAAGTCAGATAGCCCAAAGGTATGATTATGGAACCCAAGTTTGTTTGAGAAATTAAGACATGAATATCAATTTTTTTTCAAGTGAGACTATTTTGGATGGATAGTACATGTTGTGGCATTTCCGGTGATATGGGGTACATCACATAACTCCTCGTGGTTAAGGATTTAAGGATTTGTGAAGTTTTTGGTGTAGTTTTAGGTTTCATATCAATGAGGGTTTGATTTCTAGTCCATGTGAGAGTTGATTTTATACACATGTATGGAACATGACTAAAGAGACATATATGCATTTGGTTAAGGGATATGTATGATGATGCATGCATAGGGAAAAACTACATATTGGACACAGTGATAGGTTACAGGTTGATGTGACAGAGGCACCAAAGTGTCTAAGTTTCATAAAGGTGAAAACCCTAGATTTTTGAAGGTGTATATAGGTTGCAGTATAGACAGGTCATGTACATACGCAAGCTGCAGTATAGACATGTCACCTATATACATGATATGCAGAATATACAGGTTGTGTACCTGTTGGTATTTGTTGGTACAGGCTTGTTACTGGTATAGGTTGATTATAGGTTATTGGTACATGTCGGTTATAGGTTGTTGGCATAGATTGGTACAGGTTTATAGTGGTATATCTCACAGTGACAGTGTGGTAGTGGTTTCGTCATTTATTTTACACTTATATTTCAGGGCGGTTGGATGAGGCAAGGATAGGTGATTATAGACAACTTTTGGTTGTATCCAGAGAACCTAGGGGGTTGTAGCCTCCTTTTGGTTGGAGATTCCTTCAGGTTGGAGCATGAGAAACTAGGGGGTTGGAGCCTCCTTCCAGTTGGAGCTGGAGAATTGGAAGTTGGTGCTTCCTTGAATGTAATTCTTGACATATGAGAAATGCATTTTGTGGTTTTCTCCTGCATTGGGTTTCCACATAAATATTGGTGTATTGTGTATTGTGTGGATGTGTTTATTATTGATGATTATGCACTGATGGATGTTAATGTTTATGATACAATAATATATTGATGATGAACTGATGAACATGGTTTAATGAGTTAAAGGAATATAAATTTTGGTTAAAAATGGTATAAATTGCTCATTACTAATTCACCCCCCTCTCAGTAATCCAACAGATACTTATAACACAAGTATTGTCACATAATATCGAAATAGGCTCATCGTACTTCACTTGTATATGTTGTAGGTTTTCTTCATCCAAAGAACCTGAGTACAACATGTTGTTGTTGCAATGTATTTTTCTTATGTTGTAGACAGTGATATTGGGGTCTTCCTCTTACTTAACCAAGATGATAAACAATCACCCAAATAGAAGGATGATTCACCAACACTTCTTCAATCATCAATGCTTCCTTTCCAATATACATCTGTGTAGTCGACTGTAGTTATCTCATTCCCTTTTGGATACCACAATCCAAACTCTATTGTTCCTTTAAGATATATGAATACCATATTTACTACTAGAACATGAGTTTCCTTTGGTGTTGCTTGAAATATTACAACTTGTCCAACTTCTTGCATTACATCTGGTCTAGAATTTGTCACATAGAGTAGGCTTCCAATCATCGATCTATAGATTCTTTGATCTTCTTCCTTAGATTCATCATCTTTTCTCAACTTGCAACCGGTCACCATAGGAGTACTTACTGGTTTGAAATCTTCCATTCTAAACTTCTTCAACATTTGTTTGATGTACTTCATTTGGGAAATGAAAATTCCTTCATCCTGCTGAGATATCTGAAGTCCCAAAAATAATGTCGATTCACCAAGTAGTGACATTTCAAACTCATTTTGCATGTCTTGGGAAAAATTCTTACTCATCATGTCATCATCACTTCCAAATATAATGTCATCCACATATACTTCAATGATAAGTATGTTGTTTCTATCAACCTTTACATATATATTGATATATTGATTATCATTTATGAATCCTTGTTCCTGCAAATACATGTCCAATATTGAATACCAGACTCTGGGGGATTGTTTGAGTCCATACAGAGCTTTCTTCAATCTACAAACATAATCTTCCATTTCTGACAGTTGGAATCCTTCTAGTTTCTCAATGTATACTTATTCTTCTAATTCATCATTTAGAAATAATGATTTTACATCCATTTTGTATACATTGATTCTCTTGAAACATGCATAGGCAAAGATCAGTCTAATTTCTTCCATTCTAGAAACAGAGAAAAAAAATTCTTCAAAATCTATTCCTTCAACTTGTGCATATCCTTTGCATACTAATCTTGCCTTGTTTCTAGTTACCTGACCATCTTCGTTTAGTTTGTTTATGAACACCCATTTTGTACCAATCACATTTGTGTTCTTCATTCTTGGCACCAGTTCCCATGTTTCATTCTTCTCTATTTGATGTAGTTCTTCTTCCGCGACCGTGACCCAATGTTCATCATTACTCGCTTACTCAAAGCTATTGGGTTCAATTATGTATAGTAGTGCAAGGTGTCTATGCTTTGGTGTACGAAACCTTTTACTTCTTCTAGTTTCTTTTCTTGCATTTTTATCTACAATGATTTATTCTGGTGGATGATTATTTTGAACTCGATGATTAGGTGTCCTAGGGGGCATCAAAAAGTCATGATGATCATTTTCTTCCTATTCTACTTTTGGTTGTTGTTGTTCTTCTTCTTTTTCTTATATCTCTTCTTCTTTAGGTTCTTCTTCTACTTCCTTCTCTTTAGTATGTATTCTTTTTTCTTTGATCTTTTGCAAATATACTTCATCAATCTTTACATTTATTATTTCCACTATATTTTTGAGTCTTATATTTTAACACTTGTATGTTGTTGGGAACAGGATTGTTGTGAGAAGGAAGGTTGTTTTGGTTGCAGGCCTACTCTTGGAGAAAATATATATTTTGAGAAAGACCTAATTTTGGAGCGTGCACAACAGCTAGAAAGAAAGAAGCCTAGAGAAAAAGAAGGAAAAGTAGCATGCAAGAAGAAAAGAAACGTGGCAAAGATCAAAAGATGGTTTAAAATGAAGGAACTCGAGTTTGCACAGAAGGACAACAGAAACCCTAAGCTAACACCGAGAAAATATCTCGACAAATACGTGTTTAGTGACTTGCATGAGGTGTTTTTCTGTGATTTCCCGCACTTGTTGCAGGAATGGTTATTGAGGTTAAAAGACAACCACCCTACAAATTGAATCAGGTAGTTGGAGTGGAATCTTGTGGAGACCGCATAGTTACAACAAGTTGATGAAAAATTTACATGTGCAGTAGATTTTTGGTTAGACAGTATTATTGCATGGTTTATCACCGAATTTGCAATAGATAAAACAAAGTCTTACACCACAACAAATAAATATTTTCTAAAAGGACCCAGAGGTTGGCACATCATATCACTGTATACTTCAATCAAGATTTTATTGTATGAAAACGATGTGATTACCATGGAATCAGACAACTAAACTTCCCTACGTGCATGGGGGAAGGGGGAAGCACTGAAAAGAGGATGAGAAATGGAGGAAGAGATGGATAAGGGAAAAAAGAAGGATGCCATGGTCCCAATCATGATGGAGGAAGACTAGATAAAGTAGAAAATGGAAAAATATGGAAAGACATGTCGTGGAGTACCCTACCAATATAAGATGAATAACAAGAAGAGAGCCATAATTGATAGAGAGGGCTTGGAAAGCGATGCAAAAGAGGTATAGGATCTTCAGGTTGTGGAGCAGATTGAGTAAATCCTGCACGCAACATATGAAAGGAAGATAGGAGGTCGAAAGGCAGGAATAGAAGGCATAACTCCAATCCATATCACTGTCAGTGTGGAACGTACAATCCCATGTGAGACTAATACAGCAAAAAGAACACCAACATTTAGACAACTGAATTTTAGTGGAAAAATAACAACAAGACACACATACAATTAAGGAGCAGCAATCGAATGAGCTAGTTCAGAATGTAACATCCAAATATCTACACCGCACGAAGGTAGTATTTCAACACAGTCTAAAATGGAAAGACATGATCCCATGATCAGGTTACCAGAATTTCGGGGAGAGGCATCAGAGGACCCTGAAAATCACTTATTCATCTGTGAGAAGATATAGGAAGAAAATAAGATCATATATGAGGATACAAATCTCACATAGTTAGCTATCACACTAAGAGACTGCACACTTGATTGGTACATGAGCCTATATGTAAACAATCCACCAGGAGTAACAAAGACTATTGCAGATGTGAAAAAACTATTGATAAACAAATTTCAGAAGACCAATACATGATTGAAATCAGGAAGAAACCAGGTGAATCTATTTGAGATATTGATCATAGGTTTAAGCATCAAGAAAAAACTTCATCTACATTAGCCACGCAACAAACTCAGAACCCACTAATGTACGAGATTCCATCCTCAATGGATCATACCAGTAAAGGACAACCTTTAGAGAAAGTAAGTACCATAAAATATTTTCTGCAATCCTGTGTTAAGCTAGTGAATGACCCATCATCTATGAAGGTGTTACAAATTATGATAGAAATATGTAACACAGAGGAGGAAGGGAAGTTATAATAGAAAACAGTCAATCATCTCCATACTAGAAGAAGCACAAGTAGAGAATTCATACTGAATGCCAATATTGGAGATTTCAATATGGGATATATTATATTGGACTTAGGCTCTGAAGTAAATGTCTTACCTAAGAAGACATGGTAGTGTATGGGAGAACTCACACTAGGATATTCACCTGTCAAGTTGAAGCTAGAAAATCAACACAGATTATTACCAATTAGAAGGCTTAAAGGTGTGACAGTAGATTTGGATGGAGTGTGCACTATGGAATATTTTGAAGTAATACAGATAGTAGATGCCACAACATCATACCAAACATTTCTTGGACTGGATTGGGAATTTGATAACTAGGCCATAATCAACGTGAAGACAAGAAAATGACTTTTGAATCAGGCGAATATAGAGTCATTGCACCATTAGATCCTTCAGAAGGAGAAAGGTTTGTAGAAGCCACTTGTATGGATCTAGAAGAAATAAACCAGCTATACAAAACCACCACACGAGAATAGGATTATGTTAACCCAACTGAAAATGGGGTACTCATCTAGAGAAGCATTACATCATGTGCTTCTAACTCAGACACAAGTTTGGAGAATTGGAAACAGATATTACATGAAGTTTCCACAAGGAGGTGTGCAAGAATATATTTTTGCAGTAAGATGGGTTGGTACAAAGATATGAGAACCTCCCAGTTTTCATGGGTTAAATGACTTAGAGGAATTATTGACAAAATATGAAGACAAAGTTCTAGAAAATTAGAGGCCCTAGATATTTCACTCAAGGACACACCTGGAAGATGGTGGGGAGACAACAAAGAAACAATTTAGGATTGGTATCAGTGAAAATGACTACTGCGCATTAGATTTGGTGCAGAGTAGGGGGGAAATAAAATGCAGAGGCATGATGGATAGGGAACACTAGTAGAACACATGGAAATTGCAAGGCATAGTGGAGGATGACACCACTAGAGAAATTGCCTCACCACTTTGTCCATACATTGGAAGGAATTCTAGGGAACTAATATATAGACCAGGAGATGCGCGGAGGAACTATAGAATGGACAAGATTACAACAAAACTTTGTAGTAACTTTCTCATTTGAACACGAGAACCCCAACATGGATTCAACACTGAAGCTGATACAGGGAATGATATTTATTAATGAACTAGAAGTTGAAATCATGACAGCATGTAAACAACATAGAAGACAGGCAGTCAAATAGTTACTCCCATGATATCATGTTAAAGAGGAAGCACCAGATGAGGATGATCTGCGCAATATTTAGATTACAAAAATTGAAGGAGAAAGAGAGGTGGAAGGTTTGTATCTGGAGTCATACTTATTTGTTTCACCAATCAAAGTGAATAAATTTAACATTGGGATGAATGACAATCCTAAAATGGCAAGTATTGGAGACTATTGGGATGAGAAAACAATAGAAAGAATAACATAGTTACTGCGTGACTACAATGACATGTTTCCAATTACCTTCATAGATATGAAAGGCATAGCAGAGGAGTTAGGTGAGATGAAGATACCCCTCAAACCTGAGGCTATACCTATCAGGAAAAGACTCTACAGACTGAATCCAGTGTATAAGAAGAAAGTGAAAGAAAAAACTGATAAAATGTTGGAAGCTGGTATCAGAGAACCGATAGAGGAATATGAATGGATCAGTCCTATGGTAGTCTAGGAAAATAAACAAGGGGGGATAAGGATTTGTGTATTTATGAGGAAACTTAATGATGCTTTATTACATGACCCTTTCCCTACCCCTTTTACAGATGAGGTCTTAGAGAATGTCAGAGGCCAGGAAGCATACTCATTCATAGATGGATTCTCAGGTTACCATCAGATCAAAATATCCCCAAAAGATAGGTATAAGACTTATTTTTCTACAGAATGGGGATCCTACCAATATACAGTCATGACAATTGGGTTGAAGAATGCACCAACCATATTTTCAAGAGTAGTCATAGTTGTTTGTAAGGAATTCATACATCAATTTCTAGAAGTATATATGGATGACTGGACTGTATATAGTTTGTTAAAGGACCATGTAGAAGTGTTAAGACTAATGTTGGAAAGATGCAAGCAATTTCAGATATCATTGAATATCAAGAAATCCATTTTTTGTACACCTTTTGGAATATTGTTGGGACATAGAGTGTGTAAACAAGGTTTACTAGTGGATCCTACTAAGGTTGCAATCATTGTAAATTTACCACCACCAATGTTAGTGCGCTAGTTAAGAGCAACATTGGAACATACATGCTACTACAGGAAGTTTATAAAGGGGTATGCACAGATTATTGCACCAATGGAAAAATTGTTGAAGAAGGACACTAGATTTCAGTGGAATGAGGACTGTCAACAAGGATGGGATACTTTAAAAAAATATATGGTAGCAACACCTATACTAATATTTCCAGATTGGGAAAAGACATTTCATGTACATGTAGGTGCATCAACCATAGCACTGGAATAAATTATGGCCTAGCCAGGAGCAGGGGACTTAGACCATCCTATATAATTTTCAAGCATAAAGTTGTCAAAATCAGAGCAAAACTACAACACCACAGAAAGAGAAGGCTTAGCCATGGTATATGCACTTCAGAAGTTTAGGCACTATTTACTAGGTAAACACTTTAAAATGTTCACAAACCATTCTTCCCTCAAATATCTAGTCAACAAGCCAATGTTGGGGGGGAGGATTTGTAGATGGATATTATTGTTCTAAGAATTTGATTTTGAAGTGATAGTCAAACCAGGGAAGTTGAATACAAGACCTGATCACCTGTCAAGGGTAACTAATGTAGAAGAACCTACTAACTTGGAAGACAAATTCCCTGATGCGTAGCTATTTTCAATACATGTAGTTGATGAATACTTTGTTGATATTATTGAATACTTGTGTACAGGGGTTGCACTACAAGAGTTTAACACTGTGCAGAATAAAAATATGGTAGTCATAGTTGCAGACTATCAACTTATTGCAGGACATTTATACAAAATGGGTGCAAATAACATTTTAAGAAGGTGTGTATTATAACATGATAGTTGGAAGATAGTATGCAGGCAAATCTACCACACAGAAGGTATTGTGTGTAGGATTATGGTGGAAAACAATCCATAAAGACGCAAAGGAATATTTCCAGAAATATGATGTCTGTCAGAGGGTTGGCAAACCCAACATAAGGGATGCAATGACTCTAAGACCACAAGTGAATTTGCAATTATTTGACAAATGGGAAATAGACTTTGTGGGACCTATTAATCCACCAACAAAAAGGTCAAGAGCTAGATACAACATTACTGTGACTGAATACTTAACAAGATGGGCAGAAGTAGCACCAATCAAAGACTGTATCACAAAGATAGAATAACACTTCTTGTTTGAGAAAGGGATCACCAGGTTTGGATGTCCTAGGGTTCTGATGAGTGACTAGGGAACTCATTTTATAAATCATACCATCGAGGCTATGACTGAGGAGTTTGAAGTCTATCACCAGAAGAGTACACCATATCATCCTCAGAAAAATGGAACAATAGAATATTTCAATAAAATCTTGGAAAATGCTCTGACTAAAATCTACAATGTCAACAAGGATGATTGGGACTTGAATATGTTGGATATATTGTCATTGATGTCAACAGTCGATGTGATGATCTGTTGTTAGTGATGAATTACCTCAGATGAGATTGTCATTGATGTCAACAAGTATATCAATTAGTAGAATATGTCAAACAGTGTGAAAATATTGATAGCGCAAGCTCAGGAGGAGGAGAAAATGGGAGAAGTGAATAGTTTGAAGATCAGAGCTCAGAAGGAGGAGTGCATTGCACAGTATATCAGGTAGCAAAAGAAATTCATGATTATTGTTGATAACGACAGGATCAACAATGTTCCTATGATAAAATCTCAAGAGGGTTAGAAAATGCATAAATCAAAGCTCAAAAGAGATTGACACGTTGAAAATCAGTAGGTATGGCGCGGATGAAACCCAGATCAAATCATGACCGTTGATGTGAAATCGCTCGATCAACGACAAGGATGAATTGCGGGGAGCGAGAAATAAGAATTAAGCCACTTTCTAGTTACAATCCTGCAATCTGTTTAGATCATCAAATCACACAACTTCAATGATCTACGACTGTGGTTGATCCAACTAACAACCAGTTTAATTAATATTAAATCGTGACCATCGGATGCGCAATCACAAAATCTACGGCAACGATAGATTGTGGATATTGAAAGGAAAATTAAATCAGTCGTAAATTGTAGTTCTGCAATCATCATCGACCATTGATTTGCTTCGATAATCTCAACAGTCGTTGGATCATCTCAATGTGGAAGGATAGGATAATCAAGGCTAAAAGGTTGAGATTTGGATTAGCCGAATGCCCGTCAGTCGTCGGATTAAATCTGATACTTGTCAACTGTCGAATAATGTTAAAGTGGAAGGACATGATAAATATACAAGAGCTGCATTGTAGAATAGATCGAACGGTTAATCTAAAGAACCTAATCAATGAAAATAATTCACTTCGGGTATAAAGAAGCGAGGAACTTAAGCCCTGTTAGTTTGAGATTTGAAATACCCGAAGCCTAGAAATCCGAAGTGAATAAGGACCGTCAGATTTGGAGGACATACAAGGACCATTGGATCATAACTGTTAGTCAACAAACCACGTCAGCAAGGACACGTGGCACATTCAAAGAACGACAAGTGTCAAGATGAATCAACATTTATGGTACATGCAAATCATGAATCAGAGTGACATGTGGCAGCTACTCGATTCGTGACACGTCAGCAAGTGACGTAAGCAACTTATGTCACTCCGAGAGTTTTGCGTCGGGATATATACCATCAGTACTTTCCCCAAGTCCTGAAATCCCAAATGTCGAAGTCCCAAAGTGGACATGAGACGTCTGATCTAGAAATCAATTTGCGAGAGTCCTCGACCATCGATCTACTCAATGGAAGGATAGTGTAAGTGGAAACATTAACCGACAGCAAGTGGTATCCATCGTTGATGACTCACACAGCAAGTGATCACTCCGGAGGAAAATGGAGCAGTGTTTATCCCAAACCTCTGAAGTCCTGAGTGCTGAAATTATGAAAGGGACACACGTTAGTAGATTGACAGCTTAGGGAGATTTGACATGATGGAAGTTGCAAAAACCTGAAGGGAAAAGTGCCGAAATTACAACATCCATCCATCTCAATGCATGATTAAGTCATAGCCGTTGGATTTAGCAGTGAAAGAATGAGTGTAAGGTCTAAGGCGGACCGTTGATCTGTCTCCACGAAATAAACGTGAACTATCAGATTGTTTCGACGATATCGTAATTGGGAGTTTTGAAATATTGGAAGTCATGAAGACCCGAAGGTCAAAATCCTAAAATTTCATTAGCCGTTCATCCCATCAGAATATCATATCATGACCGCTGAAATCTATAAAGTGCTCAAGCACTTGTTTGTCTTAGCAACAGGTTACTGCCTATGGGCATATGGTATAAGAGTTTTAAAAGGAAACTGTACTGCATTGCCTAAATTTCTAAGCCTGTGGTTCTACGCCATTGGTCATATGAAAATGGTTTGAAGGGAGCGCCTCATACCGATTTCATTTGACAGAGAGTTACACCAAAACAATACAGAGAATCGATAAATGATCGAATATGGTATGTTGGTGAACCTAGAATGCAGAAGAAACATGAGTATGATCTAATGAGTCGATCCATGTCTGTGATCAACTCCTGAAAAAAATGAACCGATACACAATCATGATTAAAAGAGAGTTAAATCATGAAAAAACATGAATAATGAATAAAAAGGAAAAACGATATTGATTAAAGTTTAGATTATCATTTTAAATGAAAAGGTACAATGGTTCAAATAAAGGGACACAATGTTTTAAATTTCACACGAGTTTGAAGATTATATAAACGAGAAAAATTGGTGAGAAGAAAGTGTCTCTACACTTCAGAACAGAAGATCAAAAGCTTAAATAGATTCCAAGAAGATATCAGAGGAAAGAAAATGTGAATTACAGTGAAGATTAAATGTGATGATGAGTGTCTTATGATATACCTCTAATCATAAGATCGAGTTGATTCTATAATGGATCACTACTACTAGAGTTGAATAAACTCATAGACTGGGTTCTATTAGCAAGTTGGGTCTTGCGCCAAGCTGGGTCTTGGCTAAGAGTTGGTTCTCTCTGAGAGGTTGGTGCTCCTTACTTCAGTTGGTGTTGAAACAATAGTTGGTGCTAAATAAAATCCTCTTTCACATATATTCATATTACTATGTTCATATCCTTTATACAAAATTTTAGACAAACATATGGTGTCTATGTGTTCATTATGATTATGATTTGATTGTTATTAATCTGTTCAATTATGTTTTAACTAGTAACTTGAAAGAAGAAAAAGTTAGAATAATTCACACACTAATTCATCCCCCCCTCTTAGTGTGAGTCGTGTGTTCTTCAGAAGATACCAGAAGTACTATGGGCATATGGGACCACATGTAAAAATTTGATAGGATATACACCATTTATATTGGTGTATGGGCAGGAAGAAATCGTTCCATTAGAATTTTTGTTACCCAGTCTACACATAGCAGAAATTACCAACATTAAAGAAAGGGACGCAGTACAGGAAAGGTTAATTCAAATAATGGAAATGGAAGAGAACAGGATTCTAGCAAGATTTCACTAGGAAGTTCAGAAAGAAAGAGACAAATCTTGGCATGACAAACATATTAAAAAGAAGATTTTTAAGGAGGGAGACCTAGTCTTTCTATATGAAAACAAATTTTTCCAACACCCTGATAAGTTTAGAATGCATTGGCTAGAAACATATAACATAAAGACTGACACAAATCAGGGATATGTACAGCTAAAAGAATTGGGAGGAACAAAACTGAAAGGAATGATCAACGATAGTCGACCAAAACTATACAGGGACAGTTGACCTACTAATCCTTAAAAGTTACAACACAGTGAGAAAGACATGTATATAGTGTATTATACTAGATATTAGGATAGAAAACTGATAAAAATAAATAAAAAGGAGAAAAAAGGAATACAAAAATAGAAAAAGGAAGAAAAATAGAAAAAGATGGAGAAGTTGACTGAACCACAAGAATGTGCAGAAAAAGTCACGCGCAACAATTACTGAGACAATATTGGAAGACAACGCGCAGGAAAAATTACACTCAGAGAAAATTCACGCAAAAAGTGAAAAACCGACACGACCGGATCTATAAAAGGTGGAAAGCACATGTTTATTCAACACTTAGCTATTTTTTGGCACAGAGCGAAATACAAAAAGTGTGCCCTGGCTAGAATTTTACGAAGAAGCAAGAGAGTGTGCGACCTAGAGAGAATATGACCCCATTAAATTTCGTCGCTCCAGGACAGTATGTACGAGTTACTTTACGGGGTTAGAGGCGCAAGGAAAGAATGAGACAACCTGCCAATGTGGTCGAGCTGGGAGATGTCACCATGTCAGATACAGAATCGATCAACCTACATGGGTTGAAGAGGAAACATCAACAATGCAACAAGGTGAAATAGGGCAAAGTTTTGGGGTCCAGGATGACATTTTGAACCCTAACCTCGAGACGCCCATGAATCCTGATGAAACAAAGGGGCCGCGACAGACCCACAAAGGCGAGGAAGTGTTAGTCGAGAATATCACTGACAAGAAGGATTTCGAGAGGGAAGAGGACATGGACACAGTAGAGGCAATCCCTTCTGTTGTGGGAAATATAAGAAAGGCATAGGATGCCATGGATATCACACTCCCACATCTCTCAGACACAGCGGTCGTTGTGTATGGTATGATAGGAAAGGTAAAAAAACTTCGATATGCAGACCACGATGTGCACGATGCGGCCAAATTCTCAGAGTTGGTTGAGGAGACGTATTTAATAAACACGGGGGAAATTCGAACCCTGGGTAAAATAATAATGGAGCACATTCAGTGGATAACGGGGTTGTATAACTCTAGCATTATGAACCTATTGGATATACCACATTTCGGGAGTGGTAAGAACGTCGAGCTATGCGTCAAACAACTAGTCGCCTACATACATGGAGGCATATTGTGGATGGATAGACCAGTACAGATAGATGTGGCACTAATTGCCAAGATCATAGGACTACCGACATTTAGTGCACAACCAAAGGAATACCTAGATAACAAGGAATGTGAGAAGGAAATATCAGAGCCAGTCAAAGCACAGTTTGGCACAATTCGGGGTAATAGAGGCATTGTACTCAAGGATATCAACGAAAATGCAACAAGGTTCATTAGAAATCTCATGGATTGAAAACTATTGAGGAAATGTCAAAAAGAAGAATCTCTAGCATGTGTTATTGCAATAGACACGCAATGTGTGAAAGGAGTAATGTTCATCTGAGCACCATGTGTGTTGAACTAGTTTTTGGTAGACTGTAGAGATGCGCAAGACGATGGAACTGAGTTCCATTACCCCTGGTTGGTCATTTTGATAGCGTTGGCAGGATGGAAGGAACCAAAATTTCCCAGATAGGAAGGGGAAATGTTATGCAACCAGATATGAGTCCCTCTGGTAAGCCAAGGATAACAAAATGCAACAAGCAAAAAACATAGTTTTTGCAATGTTGTTGGAAGAGATACAACATCACACAACTAATGTATGGCACATATATATGGAGGTAATCCAGGAGATAGAAGGGATAGCCAAGTTCAAGGCATCCTGACACTACATGTGGGTCCAGATCATAAGGGATCCAAAGAAGTCATGGCTAGAAATGCATTATTGTATTACCAAGGAAGAGGTGGATTGGATAGTCAAAGACTTTCCTGCGCAGTGGCAGGTGCCAATATCAAAACCAACAACAAGGTGAGTAATGATGCAATACTACAGGCCTAAGGACAAGGCTGAAGCAGGTTCCTCAGCAAGAAAAAACAACCCAGTCGATAAAACTAGAAAGGATGCAACATGGAATTGGCCAATGAGAAGCAACGCAGTATCGAAAAGTCCAAGGAAAACAACAATAGGGACACCTATCCAGCCGCAGAATAGAAAGGGGGATACTTCATAGACTAGAGAAGAGAGGGTCCAGGGTACAACAAGTGGGGTGAAACCCTCATAGACAATAAGAAATCCAACACAAGAAAAGAAGGTGTGCAAGAAAATAAGGTATGTCATAGAAGACCCAGTCATCACCCTGACAGAGGATGATGTAGAGTTAGTCATGAACAAGGTCCAAGATAGGGGGGAAGAAGTGGTTCTCATTGTATAGGCGCAATGATAAGAGATTATGGAAAATCTCCTAGAATTCCATGAGAATCTACAAAAACTACAAAGTCAAGCAGGACCACAAGCCACAATGCACCAATAGGAAAAGACACAGCGACCCCCTGCACAGAAATATGGTTAGGAGAAAATGTAGTTGGTATACCAAGGCAAGGAGACATTTACAATCACATTCCCAATGATCAGAATGGATCAGGAGACTGCGTAGAAATACATTGGGGGACGTGGAGAAATTTGAATTTCTCATGGAACAAATACCCACCAAGGCACTGTATAGAATCCAGGCCAGCATAATGCAAGAAGTGTAATTAAGGGCCCGCGCAGATGCAACCAACTTGGAGGTGGGTAGAGGAGTCATTGAAATGATACAAATCACATGCGACCAACTAACTTATGAGAAGGAGGAGGATAAAGGTCTCACAGATAAACTAGAAAAAGGATTAACAACGGTATATGATCACGTCCCAGACAGTGCGCAAGCACTTGAGAAGAGTGCAAATGAGAAGATCAACATGATATCACAAAAAATTGACAGATATAAGCAGGAAATTGAGGAGCTCAAAGAAAGGCTCAATCCTACAAATCCTATGGAGGTCCGAGATCAGAGAGAACAACAACCTTCACTCCAGATATTTTAGATGGAGAAAGAAGCAAGGGAAGTAGAAGAGTTGTTCGACAGAGCTGCGCATATATGGACTATCATGGAAGAAGATGAGAAGGTCCAACAATGGGACTAAGAAGAGGAGAGAATCAGTGCTGCATACAAGAGCTAAAGAAACGACAAAAAATAATGAGCATCATAGAGTACTTGAAGGGTACTCAAGAAATAAAGACTCTATAGACAGATTTGAAAACAACGCAGACAAAGAAGCCAGAAAGACAAGACTAATTGGAACCCCTCCAAGAACAAGCAACACAGATGATTGCATAGTTGGAGGAAGAGGATAAAATTATGGCACATGCACAGATAGAGGGCGCAACATTGATGCAGGAGGAGATAACAGTGCAGTCAGTGGAGGAACTATCAGGAAAATTTGTGTAGATTAGGGAAAAAGGAAAGGAACTAGTAGAAAAGTTCCACAGTTTAGGCATGACAGTTCAAGGAGCGTGCACTACCTGAGTGGCTCGGAACAAGACAAATGTCAGTTTTGGGGGCTTGTTGGGCGCAGGTCTATTGTGATAAGGAAGGTTATTTTGGGCACATGCCTACTCTTGGAGAAAACATCTATTTTGGGAAAGACCTAATTTTGGAGCATGCATAATAGCTGGAAATAAAGAAGCATGTAGAAAAAGAAGGAAAAGTAGCATGCAAGAGGAAAAGAAACGTGGCATGTAGGAAGACAAGCTAACCATAATAGGGTTAGGTTTTTTGTTAAATATTGTAACGACTATAAGCCTGTAAAATAGTATAAATAATAACCTAGGAGGTCTAGGTTGGGGGTTCGATATTATTGACAAGTTGAGAAACTGTCAATTGTAATAAAGTGGTAGAAGATTCAAGTATGCTATATTTTGAGGGTTAGGTCACAAGTTGAGGATCTTGGTGTGATCTAGTCCGCCTCACACAGGTTCCTTAAATTCAGCATGGTTGTATGATTAAAGACGTAATGTGTGTGGTGCAATATTTTGCAGTAGATTAAATAAAAGAGAAGAGAAGCCAGATCTTTGTGGACATAGCCCCAGGAGGGGGTGAACCATGGTAAAACTTGTGTCTTGTCTAATGTTTATTGAATTCTTACTTCCTTTTAATGGTTAGATTATGAATGAATGATTAGTTAGATGTATTAGTATGCATGCATGAGGCTAAAGATGAATGAATCCTAGAAATAATTGAATCAATAACAAGTTTAATGCATAAATAACAATAGAATACACTCCTAGATCCCCACTCATTCCTAGACTGAAGAAGTTGAGCATTGTAGTCACCCATAGAGCTATATTGGGTGAGACTGTGTTGTGCACCATGTGTGCAACGTTGCCTTCTGGTTTACCAGGAGGGCCGATAGTTTTAGAGGGTTTTGTTGGAAACCTATTGAGATCTGAATCTGGTTCAACTAAAGAGGAAGTAAAAAGTTAGATACTTAACTAACATACACCTTGATTTTTCTTGACTGTCCAACCAATATGCCTTTATCAACTCAAGAATCGAATTTTCCAATTTTTCCATCTTCTCTTTTATGTAGAAGTTGCTTCCAAATACTCTAAAATGTTTTACATTTGTTGGTCTTCCCTTCCCTAACTCATATGGTGTTTTGTCACTATTATTTATGAGCATTCCTTTGTTCAAAATATGAATGTTTGTTTTCAATTCTTGTACCCAAAATATATTTCTCAACTTGGAAACCTTCAACATGGTTCTGGCCATCTTTGTTACAATTTTGTTCTTCCTTTCAATGAATCCATTTTCTTGAGGTGTCCTAGCTGCTGAGATATGTGTTTTTATTCCATGATCTTCATAGAATTCCATGAATTATTTTGATATGAATTCACCTCTATTGTCTAATATTAAGCACTTAATTCTCAAATCCATTTCGTTTTCAACCATCTCCTTGAATATTGTGAAATTTTCTAATGCCTATGATTTCCTATTGAGAAAACAAAATGAATTCATTCTTGTATAATCATTAATAAGTAGCATGAATTATTGTTCACCATTTATTCCTTTTGTTCTCATTGGTCCACATAGATCAGTGTGCACAGTTTCCAATGGCTTTGTTGTATAATATTCCTTCGATCTGAATTTATTTCTTGTTTGTTTTCCATATAGGAAATGCATGAACATAGTACTAGTCGGTTTTGAAATTCCAAGCATTTCTCTTACTTCTTCCTTTCTGCTAATATTGACCATATTTTCAAATTTCATGTGTCCCATTCTTCTATGCCAAATCCAACTTTCGTTTTCCCTTCCCAAGAAACATCTTTCTTTTCCAATCTCATTCAAGATGTATATGTTGTTTGGATTTCTTACTTTTGTAGCCACCAATTTTCATGATCCTTCTTTCATTATCTCACACTTCTCTGAATCAAATATAATCCTATGTCCTTGATCACACATTTGACTCACACTTAGTAGATTATGTTTCATGTTTTCGACAAGTAGGAATTTTTTCTTCCTTGGCATTCTTTTTTGCAATCTTGATTGTGCCTTTCCCTATAATTTTGGATGAGTTTTCATTGCCAAATGAAACTGATCCATCTTTTTTTTTCTTCAGTGTTATAAAAAAAAAATTGTCACCTGTCATATGCTTTGAAAAACCATTGTCAATGTACCAATCACTTCTTCTTCTTTGGGCTTGTAGTGCAAGGGAACATTCTTCAGTATTTAGGGTATTTTGCTTCCTTATCCAAATTATTGATGTCCCTTTTGCATGATTGTTGAAATATTGCTTTGGTACTATTAATCTACAATCCTTGGCCATATGTCCAAAATTGTTGCACTTATAACATTCTACATCATCATTCAATGAACCAAAACTATTGTAGTTTATGTTAAACACTCCATAAGACTTTCTGAAATGATTAATTCTATAGTGACCTTCATATGTATCTCTGTGCTTAGCATAAGATTTGAAATTTATAACTTTGTGCCCAAAAATTTTACAAGAATAACATAAACCAAGAAAATAGTTTCATACCTGAGAGATATTCTGAATGGTGTTGTTCCTCTATAGTTTTCTTCTTGATTTATTTCCATGGGTGGTTGTTGATTCTGAAACCTGGGTCTTCTAGATGGTGCCATCCTTCTTTAATCTTCTTCCCAGTCATTCTCATGTGAAGTATTGCATTCTTCCTTCTTGGTGAATCCTCTGGTGACTTCTGCATATGTATTTTGTTATACTTTTTGTTTTGTAGTCATGGATCTCGAACCCTTCTCTGTATTTGTTTGGTTGTACCCCAGTCCAGACTTGTCATGATACAACCTTTGAGAACTGATGATTTCATCCAATATTTTGGTTTTGTTCTGTTGCATATCTCTTTTCTGAATTTCCTTCCTTAGTGAAACTATTTTTGTTTCTAAGATCTATTTCTCCTTTTATTTTTCTTCCATCCTGCTTCTAAGTATCTCTTCGATCCTTCTGGATTCTTAAAATTGGAATTCTAGGTTCATAATCATCCGTTGATCATTTTCTTAGTTAATATTTTGAGAGTCCTCATTTAGTATAATTAATTATCCCTTTAGTGATTTTCTTATCTTCCTCTCTCTTTTTAGCTCTTTTAATGCATTGATTAGTTCTACTCTCAAATCAACTTCACCTTCTTCTTCATATTCCTCTTCATTGTTTTCATAAGCCATAAAGAGTACATTTTATGATTCATTGGCGTTATCACCATCCTCATCTAATGATGAACTATCCTCCTTTGAGTAGAGACTTTTCTTGAAGAATTTATTTATTTTTCTTCTCTTGTCTCCCTTTTGATATTTCTTTTCTTTCTTGATAACTTATTCTTCATCATTCTCTTTGTTCTTAGGACATGGACATTTATTAGAAAAATGACCAATTTTACCACAATTAAATCATTTAAAAGGAAGCTTACCTTTGTACTTTCCAGTTCCTTTCTTTAACTTCCTTACGAATTTGGCCATCTCTTCATCTTCATGTGAATCATCGTTGCAGCTACAATCTGACTTTGGATTTTTCTTTTTCTTTTTTGTCTTCTTGGAGTCCTTGAACACTCCTTCCTTCCTGGGTGGATTAGCTTGTTCTTTCCTCATTTCATAGGCTATGAGTATCTCATGTATCTCATCCATCCTCAACGTGGAAAAATATGTTATTTCTTCTAGGGATAACATTTTATGATCAAATATCATTGGAAGAGACCTCGGTACATTTTGGACAACTACTGGTTCTTTATTTTTTTTCTCCCAATCCTTTAATGGCATTTACTATTTCATCAAATTGTAGAAAGTAAGTTGTTATATCTTCATCTTCAATTTTTCAAACTTACCTCTATAGGCTTTTAGCTTGGACCCCTTTACTTTAGCATCTCCTTCGTAAATATTTTGAACTTTTCCCCAAATATCCTTTGCAGTGTCACAATGCATCACCTTCAAAAATATTGAATCAACTAGACTACTCAGAATGTTGCCTTTATCCTTCGAGTTGATTTCTCTGATTTTATTTCCATCCTTGTTAGTTGGGGGAGTGGCAGGCATCGTGTATTTGTCTACTATTGATTGTCGAACATCAAATCCATGTGCCTATAAAAAAAAAATTATCATTTTATTTTAGAAGGAATATTTTTTACCATAAAATATTGGTACTCCAATCTTAGCATACTCCATGATCTTCTTTCCAGTGGTTAAAATGTTTTCTTGAAGGACCTACTCGGATGCCAATTGTTGGAATACTAAGAGGGGGGGTGAATTAGTATTATGCAATATTTTACCACTTTTAATCAGAACATGTAATCATTAACTTTATCAGCATTATATCATCAAGATATCAAGATTAGTATCAATCAATAGTTCACAACAAATAACCATAGATACACAGTAACCATATTTTAGGTGGAAACCCAAATGGGAGAAAACCAAGGAATTATTTCTTATATATCAAATATCACATTCACACAAAGCACCAAATTCCAAATTTATCGACACCAACTGGAAGGAGGCTCCAACCTAAAGGAATCTACAACTCCCCAAATTTTCTAACTACAACTGGAAGGAGGCTCCAACCTTGTAGTTTAAAGGCTCCAACTCCCTAATTTCGACGACACCAACTGGAAGGAGGTTACAACCCCATTTCCTTGCCTTGTCCTACCACCCTAAAATAAAAGTGTAGACTCAAACTGTCACTACAACTGGACAACTTGTTACTACCACTGTCACTGATATATCAATTTGTCATTGTCATTGGCATTGTCACATCAACCTGTAATTGATGACCAACCAATCATACAACCTATCACTATCCATTTCATTGTCTCTTTCACTTATATACCATCATTAACCAACTATAACGAGATCCACTCACATGGATACCAAAACCATCACCAATAATGTCAACCATGTACCAAAACCTATACCATATCATGCATCAACCATTTACCAAAATATGTATCATACCATGTACATCAAATTTGTACCAAAACCTATACCATATCAAGCACATACAAAGATATACCATAAACCATGTACTATGATATGTGCCTCATCAATATACTATATCACTCATGATATGTATCAATCATGCCATACATCATGTACCAAAGATATAATCCAATGTATCCAAGACATGCCTCAAGCATATACCATATAGTAAACCATATACAATGTCTCAACAATATGCCTCAAGCATACACCATAACAACCAATATCATATACCAAGTATATGCCTCACACATGTGTCAATCATCGCAAATAGTTTCCTCTAAAAATGAACCATAACAATCATACACAATGTACCAAGCATATGTCTCAATCATGTATCAATATCACCAAGAAATGTACCTCATACATGTACCAAAGATATGCCTCACACCATGCACATAATATGTGCCTCAATCATGTGCTAATGTCTCAACAAGATACCGAAGACATGCCTCAAGCATGCACCATAACATCACCAACATGTAACCCTAAAAAAATGAATATAGACATACCTTTAGACATGTAGTTGAATTGGCGCACTGTGTTATAGACCTGCAGGCCTTTCTCTATCTCGATAACCTGGTACAAAAATCCTTATTCAAATTTGTCTTAGCCTCACTAGATAGATGATAGTTATCACGCAGGGCCTCATGTGACAGACATTAAGAAACCTATGGGGATGCCTCACAGGACACCAATAGTTTGATCCGTGGGGGTTATCCGAACTAGGGTTTATCAAAAAACCCTCGCTCTCTTCTAGAGCCCTGAAAATTTCATATTCACATTTCTTGCATTGTCTCAGACTTGATACCTCAAATTCGCCAAATATATCAAGTGTTCTCACATAGAATATATTCAATAAAGTTGTGTATTCAAATGAGAGTCTTCTTGTTGTGTATTTATACTTGTCCTAATGACTTATTTCCTTAACTTTAGGGTCGATCTGTTATAATTGTTTCACCCTTAATTAATGACTTGTTACTTCTTTTTGCAACCATTTAGGGGCTTCCTCATGGCTTCCAACTTCATGACCTCATAACTCCTCAATCATGAGGAACTACATGGCGTACCACCTATTGTTGGAAACTCCATGATAAGGAGTATCCATCAATGAGTGTGTTACTTGCATTTACAATTTCCTTCATGTCCTTATTCCTAAAACAAATTTGGGCCTCATGACCACACCTATGGGTTTCTTGTAGACTTATTCAAAGTGTCTTCCTGTGAGGGACATGCTTAAAGCGATGCCATAAGAGGAACACTTTGGAAACTTATTCAATTATACCCATTACTTATAGATGTTTTTAGACTTCCTATAAAGTTGACATCAATGACAATCAATTTTCCAAAAATCTCCCCCTTTTTCATTGATGGCAACACACATGCTCCCCCTGCGACCAATGCCCCCCTTATCTGCATGCTTCTTTTATTTCTCCCGCTGATAATATTCTTCTCAACTTTGTCTATTCCGATGATTTTTTTCCATTAGTGCTTCTTGATGAAGTAAACTACTGACATATAGAAAAGCATTCATATTTATATTCCTTTATTGATTGATCTGATATCAACATTATTCTTTGTACAGATGATTTCTCTTCCCCTGTCTTCTTAGAAAACATTTGTGTAGATCACTATGGAGAAGAAATTATTCCAAGTTTCTATCGAAGATACTCAAATGTCTCTCTTGGGAGAGGTTTAGTGAATATGTATGCAATCTATTCCTTTGTCCTAATGTACTCTAGCTTAATATTGTTTTCTGTAACTTTTTCCCGCAGAAAGTGAAACTTGATAGGAATATGTTTGGTCTTGGAATGCATCACTGGATTCTTGGAGATATTTATACCACTCGTATTGTCACATAATATCAAAATAGGCTTATCAGAATTCACTTGTGTATCTTGTAGGTTTGATTCATCCAGAGAATATGAGTAGAGCATGTTGTTGATGCAATGCATTATGATTCTATTGTAGACAATGATACTCAAGGTTGCTTCTTACTTAACTAGGATAACATTAAATCACCTAAATATAAGGATTCTCCACTAGTACTTCTTCGATCATCAATGCTTCCTTCCCAATATTCATCTGCATAGGTGACCATAGTCATCTCATTCCCTTTTGGATACTAGAATCCAATCTTTGTTGTTCCTTTAAGATATTTGAAGATCCTCTTTATTGCTAGAACATGAGTTTCCTTCGGTGCTTCTTGAAATCTTACAACTTTTCCAACTGCTTGCATTACATCTAGTCTCAAAGTTGTCACATAGAGTAGTTTTCCAATCACTAATATATAGATTTTATGATTTTCTTCCTAAGATTCATCATCTTTGCTCAACTTACAACCGATCACCATCAGAGTACTTATTGGTTTGAAATATTCCATTATGAACTTCTTCAACATTTATTTTATGCATGTGGTTTGGAAAATGAAAATTCCTTCATCTTGCTAAGATATATGAAGTCCCAAAAAGAATTTCAATTCACCAAGTAGTGACATTTCAAACTCATTATGCATGTTTGGGGAAAAATTCTTACTCATCATGTCATCATCACTTCCAAATATAATGGCATCCACATATACTTCAACAATAAGTACGTTGTTTCTATCAACTTTTACATAGATATTACTATATGCATTAACCTTTCTAAATCCTTGTTCCTGAAAATACATGTATAATCTTGAATACCAGGCTCTAGGGGCTTGTTTGAGTCCATACAGAGCTTTCCTCAATATGAAAACATAATCTTCCATTTCTGATAGTAGGAATCCTTCTAGTTGTTCAATGTAGACTTCTTCTTCTAATTGACCATTTAGAAATGTTGATTTTACATCCATTTGATATTCTTTGATTCTCTTGGAACATACATAGTCCAAGATCAATCTGATTGCTTCCATTATGGAAACATGGGAAAACTTTTCTTCAAAATCTACTCCTTCAACTTGTGCATATCCTTTTCATACTAATATTTCCTTGTTTATGGTTACCTGTCCATATTTATTTAGTTTGTTTTTGAACACCCATTTTGTACCAATCACATTTTTGCTCTTCGGTCTTGGCACCAATTCTTATGTTTCATTCTTCTGTATTTCATGTAGTTATTCTTCCATGGCCTAGACCCAATGTTCATCATTATTGGCTTCCTCAAAGTTGTTGGGTTAAATTTTGGATAGTAGTGCAAGGTGTATTTGCTTTGGTGTATGAAACCTTTTACTTCCTTTGGTTTTTATTCCTGCATTTTTATCTCCAATAATCTGTTCGGGTGGATGATTCTTCTGAACCCGACGATTAGGTGGCCTAGAGGGAATCATAAATTCATGATGGTATTTTTCTTCTTGTTATGCTTCTGGTTTTTGTTATTCTTCTTCTTCTAACTCTTCTTCTTTGGGTTCTTCTTCTACTTCCTACTCTTTAGTATTTATGATTTCTTCTTTGATCTTCTACACATATGCTTCATCAATATTACATTTATTTTTTCCACTGTTGAATCTCATATTGTAACACTTTTGTGCATTTATTTTTCTTGAGTATCCAACCATTATTCCTTTATCAAAAAGAGAATCAAATTTTCCAACTTTGTCATCTTCTCTTTTTATGTAGAAGTTGCTTCCAAATACTCTAAAATGTTTGGCATTTGTTGTTCTTCCCTTCAATAACTCATATGGTGTTTTGTCATTGTTATTTCTTAGCATTCCTTTGTTCAAGATATGAACAGTTGTGTGCATTGCTTGTACCCAAAATATATTTCTCAATTGGGAATCCTTCACATGGTTATGGCCATCTTTGTTACAGTTTTGTTCTTCCTTTCAACGACTCTATTTTTTTGAGGTGTCCTAGCTACTGAGAACTGTGTTTTTATTCCATGCTCTTCACAGAATTCCATGAATTCGTTTGATATGAATCCACCTCCATTGTCTGATCTTAAGCACTTAATTCTCTAATCCATTTCATTTTCAACCATCTCCTTGAATATTCTGAAATTTTTGAATGCCTCTGATTTCTTCTTTAGAAAACAAACTGCAACCATTCTTGTATAATCATCAATAAGTAGCATGAAGTGTTGTTCACCATTTAGTGATTTTGTTCTTATTGGTCCACATAGATCAGTGTGCATAGTTTCCAATGGCCTTGCTGTAGAAGATTCCTTCGATATGAATTCAGTTCTTGTTTGTTTTCCATGTAGGCAATGCTTGCACATAGTACTGATCGATTTTGAAATTTTAGGAATTTCTCGTACTTCTTCCTTTCTGCTAATCTTGAATAGATTGTCAAAGTTCATGTGTCCCATTTTTCTGTGTCAAATCCAACTTTCATTTTCCCTTCCCAAGCAACATCTTTATTTTACACTCTCATTTAAGATGTATATGTTGTTTGGAGTTCTTACTGCAATAGCCACCAATTTTCTTGATCCTTCTTTCCTTATCCCTCACTTCTCTGAGTCAAATATAAGTCTATGCCCTTGATCACACATTTGACTCACACTTAGTATATTATGTTTCATGTTTTTGACAAGTCGAGCATTTGTTTCCTTGGCATCCTTACTTCCAAGCTTGACTATTTCTTTCCCTATAATTTTGGTTGAGTTTTCATTTCCAAACGAAACTAATACATCTCTTTCTTTATCCAGTGTTATAAATATATTCTTTTCACCTCTCACATGCTTTGAAAAACCACTATCAACGTACCAATCACTTCTTCTTCTTTGGGCTTGTAGTGCACAGGAACATTCTTCAGTATTTAGGTTATCCTACTTCTTTATCCAAATTCTTGATGGCCCTTTTGCACGATTGTTGAAATATTGGTTTGGTACTGTTAATCTGCAATACTTGACCATATGTCCAAAATTGTTGCACTTATAACATTCTACTTCATCATTTAATGAACCAAAACTATTGTAGTTTATGTTAAACACTTCATGAGACTTTCTGAAATGATTAATTCTATAGTGACCTTCATATTTGTCTCTATGCTTAGCATAAGCTTTGCAGTTTATAGCTTTGTGCCCAAAATCATTACAAGAATAACATAAACCAAGAAAAATAGTTTGATACATGGGAGATATTTTGAATGGTGTTGTTCCTCTATAGTTGTCTTCTTTATTTCTTTCCATGGGTGGTTGTTGATTTTGAAAAATTGGTTCTTCTATATAGTGCCATCCTTCTGTAATATTATTCCCGGTCATTCTCATGTGAAGGATTGCATTCTTCCTTCTTGGTGAATCCTCTGTTGAATTTTTCATAAGTATTTCTTTATACTTCATGTTTGTAGTCATAGAGCTCTAACCCTTCTCTGTATGTGTTTTGTTGTACCCCAGTCCAAACCTATCATGATAAAACCTTTGAGCGTTGATGATTTCATCCAATATTTTAGTGTTGTTCTACTGCATGTTTTTTTTCTAAATTTCCTTCCTTAGTGAAACTATTTTTGTTTCTAATCTCTCTTTCTCCTTTTATTTTTATTTCAACCTGATTCTAAGTTTCTCTTTGATCCTTCTGGCTTCTTCAACTTGGAACTTTAGGTTCATAATCATCTGTTGATCCTTTTGTAAGTTAATATTTTGAGAGTCCTCTTTTAGCATAAGTAATTCTCCCTTGAGTGATTTTTTTAATTCCTATCTCTTTTTAGCTCTTCTAAAGCATTGATGAGTTTTTATTTGAGATCAAATTCACCCTCTTCTTCATAATCCTATTCATTGTTTTCATAAGCCATAAAGAGTACATTTTCTAATTCATTGTCACTATCATCGTCCTCATCTAATGATGAATTATCCTCCTTTGAGTAGAGACTTTTCTTGAAGAATTTATTTTCGTTTCTTCTTTTGTCTCCCTTTTGATATTTCTTTTCTTTCTTGATAACTTCTTCTTCATCATTCTCTTTGTTCTTGGCATATGGACATTTATTAGAAAAATTACCAATTTCCACGTCCTACCACCTTTCCTTGCCACATCCTACCACCCTGAAATACAATTGTAGACTCAAACTGTCACTACCACTGAAAAACATGTAATTTCCATTATCATTGATATATCAACCTTTCACTGTCACTATCACCGTCATTATCACCGTCACTGTCAAATCAACCTATAAATGATGATCAACCAATCATCCAACACGTCATTGTCCCTGTCACAGTCTATGTTGGAATACTGAGAGGGGAGGGTTAATTTGTATGATTACTTTTTACCACTTTGAATCACAATATGTATTCTTTAATTTTATCAACAATGTTCAATGGTTTATCATGTATGCATTCAATGCATTATTACATCATAAACAATATCATCCATCAGTGCATAATAAAAAACCATACAGAAACATCCACAAATACATAGTACACCAGAGTTTACGTGGAAACCCAAATGGGAGAAAACAACGAAATGCTTTTCTTATATGTTAAAAGAAATACATTCATAGGAAGCACCAACTTCCCAATTTTCCAGCTCCAACTGGAAGAAGGATCCAACCCGCTAATTATCGGGCTCCAACCTGAAGGAAGTTGCAACTCCATGATTATCCAACACCAATTGAAAGAAGGCTACAACCCCCTTTTCTTGCCCTGTCCAACCACCCTGAAATATAAATGTAGACAACATGTCACTGTCAAACTCTCACATCAACCTATCACATCAATTTGTCACAAATGTTGGATTATTGAGAGAGGGGTGAATCAATAATAACGTAATTATAATCCTTTTTCTTCAAATGTTATATCAATGTAGAATTATTATCCAATAATGAGCAGTAATAAATAAACAATCACACACATACACAATACACCATTGTTTTACGTAGAAACCCAAATTGGGAGAAAACCACGGAATGTTTTTTCTTATATGTCTTGAAGAATTACATTCATTGGAAGCACCAAATTTCTTTGTTTTCCAGCTACAACTGGAAGGAGGCTCCAACCCCCTAGTTTCTCGGGCTACAACCTGAGGGAAGCTCCAACTCCCCAAATCTCTAGCTACAACCAGAAGGAGGCTACAACCCCCAGTGTTCTCTAGCTACAACCATAAGGTGGCTAAAACCACCTGTCCTTGCCGCATCCTCCCACCTTGAAGTAGAAGTAGAATGATGGAACCATTGTCACACTATCACTATGAGATATACCGCTGTAAACCTATACCAATAAATCTGAACCATGCATCAACCATGCATCAACCTATAATCAACATGTACCATAAACAAGTGCATCAACCATGTACCAACCTATAATCAACATGTACCATAAAAAAGTGCATCAACCATGCACCAACCTGTAATCAACCTGTACCATAAACAAGTGTATCAACCATGCACCAACCTGTAATCAATCTGTACCATAAACAAGTGCATCCAACCATGTACCAAGTATGTACCAATCATGTTTCAACTACTCATCAACTATGACTCATCAATATGTACCAACATCATCAACTATACACCTCATGTATGTGCGCCAACTCATCAACTACTTG
>ML799869.1:67297-85182 GCA_009831015.1 Picea engelmannii | reverse complement strand
CTTTGTGTATGGCTCTCAAAGTAGTTATTGTTCCTATTGTTAGCTCTGCAATTTACAACTTTATGTCCAAAATTATTACAAGCATAACATAAACCCAAAAATATAGTTTGGTACCTGGTAGTTGAAGATCTTATGAAAGGAGGTGCTCTTATGAATCCTTCTTCTTCTTGAGGCCTGTCTATCTGTTGTTGATTCTGAAATCTGAATCCTCTCAGTGGAGGAGTGTCCCTGTAATATTCCTTGTATATCCTTTTATCCCCTTTGATTTTTTATGCATAACTTTTTGGATTTGTTTCTTGCTCTGTTGTTTTGGAGCTTGATCCCTTTTCTGTTTGATTATATCCAAATATAGAATGTTAATATTATGGTAGTTGCGGGAGGTATTTACCCCCACGTGTGAACCTGACGAGAATAGAAGACTCCGGGAAGCAAGAGAAACCCTAATGAGTTGGCTAATAACCCTAGAAGCCTTGTCGGCTCAAGAAGATAATTTATATTAGGTTATTAGCCTCCAAGAGAAGAAGTCAACCATAAATAATAATAATATATTGAACAGACACTTATCTAGAAGGAGAAGTCGGTCCCAGCAAAACTGGCAGGACTACTATAAATACAGGGCGCCAGTTCTCATTTGGAGCATCTCAAAATTACAGTTCTACAGTTTGGTACGCACTGCAGTTGCAGTCTTGTGTGCAGATTTGGAGGAAGAGCTGGTACAGCTGCAACAACAGCAAGTTTTCAGTATTGGCTTGAATATCTCTTGGCTAGGGTTTGGAACATCTGATCAATCTTTTGTGATGCGCTATCCTTGGGGATTGATGTGCTACTCTTTGTTTGGATATCTAGCCTATGGTTTTCTTCCGGAGGAATTCTCAGTCAAGGTTAAGGTGCTCGAAGGGAGGCTTCGGCCTATGGTTGGGTGACAAAGGTATTGTCAATGGTAAAATGAGCACACCATATTCTATATTCTAACAGGTTATGGGCCCACACCCCTTCAGTCAGCCTAAAACGCTGGAAGGAAACATAGCCGCTAGATATTGAGCTCATTGAGGAACTGTCGCTAGGGTTACTAGCAGAGGTAGCTTCCAAGACACTGCAGCTAGGGTTACTAGCAGAAGCAGTTGAAAAAACCCTAAACCTCTTGTCGAGGCACCTTAAGTGACGATATTGACCTAATCTCCGGATAGATCAGTGCACCCTAGTCCAGCGCATCTCTTAGTACTCTCAGAAGTCCAAGACGTGAAGTTTGGATTTTTGGTCAAATCTAGGGTCTGACCAAGTCAAGCAAGCCATGACGAACTCTATGAAGTCTGAGAACAAGCTAGATGGAGCCTCTAACTTCAGAGCATAGAAGAAAAGTGTAACGCACCCACTACCATAATCAAATTTTTCATTGCTTTCTACAGAACCAGAGCTCCTGAAATATCTATGGAGGTCTAGCGTAGGCTATCTCTTTCTTTGTCTACTCCCATGTGATCGTGGGTCATGATCACAGGTCAAATAACCATCGTGCCTCTCAGTAATTCGTGACTTGGTGCTACATAAATGTCTAATTGTTCAGCTCTACAACCGTCGAACCCCGACAGGGCTAGCGATTGGCCAACAGGGACGAATCCCAACAGGGTTAGCGAATGGCCAATAGGAATGGGCCCTGTTGCGTGGTTGAGTGGAGTATAGGTGGAAAGAGGGAAACATGACACGGTGGGAAACATGACAGGGGATGGGTCCCACTTCACACGCCACACCATTCCGGACCCCCCCCATTAAAGGAAGAATGGCAAAGGGGGTCCGGAATTCGCCTGAATGTCGTTGATCAAGGAGAATAAATCTTGACCATTCAAGAGTTGTGCATTTGATTCCGGATCCCCCCCTCACCACTAAAGGCAGAACAACAAGGGGGGCTCCAGAATGAAGCCTCAGTCGTAGATCTGGGTGGGTGGAATCTAGTTGTCCATATCTACTCGCCACTTACCCTAAGGCGTATTCATGCCCTAGCTTAAAGTTGACATCTCTTCCTCACATATGATTGTTGTTACAGACCCTGAGATCCTCTGAAAGAATCTTGTTCGTTCATCGAGAATTATCATCACGAGAGTTTGAACTCTCGACCACAGGACTCCTGAATTCTCGATCCCCGATTTCTCGATGCGGTTAATCTATCAACACGTAGCCGCTTTAAATCGGATGGTCCAGATCTATTTCAGGGTTTCCACCATGGAAAGTCTCGATCTCTCGTCACCAGGACTCCAGAGTTCGCGATTATCGATTTCCCGAAATGGGAAATCTCACGACATGTGGCCTCCTTAAATTGAACGGTCCAGATCTATTTTGGGGTTTCCACTATGGAAAGTCCTGATCTCTCATCACTAGAACTCCCGAGTTCATGATTCTCGATTTCCCGAAATGGGAAATCTCATGGCACGTGGCCTCCTTAAATCGGACGGTCCAGATATATCTTGGGGTTTCCACCATGGAAAGTCCCGATCTCTCATCACCAAAACTCCCGAGTTCGCGATTCTCGATTTCCTGAAATGGGAAATCTCACGACACATGGCCTCCTTAAATCGGACGATCCAGATCTATATTGGGGTTTCCACCATGGAAAGTCTCGATCTCTCATCACCAGAACTCACGAGTTCGCGATTCCCGATTTCCTGAAATGGGAAATCTCATGACACGCGACCTCCTTAAATTGGACGACCCAGATCTACTTTGGGGTTTCTACCATGGATTTCCCCAATCCTTCGTCACCAGAACTTCCAAGTTCTCGACTCCTGATTTCCCGAAGTGGAAAATCTCTCGACACATGGCCTCCATTACTCAAACGCTCCAGATATATTTTGGGGCTTTTGCCCCTATTCACTGGGGGTTTAACCCTTGGGTATCTCCTGACAGATCTAACGGTTGTCATGTTTTCCAACCGAGATCTGACGGCTCAGACAGGTTCCTAACTTGTGTGCTCTCCCACGACTCCCTGGACGTGGAAAGATCAACGGTCTGGATGCTCTCATGGACCTTGGGGATCTACCATCTCGACCTCTTCGCTACCCACGAAGACACAGAAAGTCACAGGGGTAAGGCACTTAACATCCTACTTTCTCCTACCAAATCTAACGGTCATGAGTGACCACAGATTTCCCGATGAAATCTTGTCCGTCGATCACCACCTATCAAGGTTAAGGCACTTAACTTTCTAGCTTCTTCTTCTTATCTGACGGTCGTGAGTGACCACAAATCTCTCGACGGGATCTCGTCTGTTGATTCGATACTTATCAGGGATTTCTTAAGGCCTTGCACCTTCACGTCCTCCTTCCAGGCTCTTGATGGGATTTTCAAGAAGGGTATCTCTATGGGGAGGTTTACCCAGGGTACTATCTGAGGCAGATAAGGGTATCTCTCTCCCGCGAACCAGGCATGAAGTCTGAATTAGATCAGTATGCATATAAATAATGATTTATGAGATCATAAGCCATGCGTAGTCTTTCCATTATAAACATACAACTACCAGTAATGATCAAGAAACCATACAGACATTCTTATAATGAAATCATTCACAATTTCACAGCTTATGATCATAAATGTCAGAATACATATATTTCAAGATGCCAAAGGCAAAACACTTATCAGAAATTAACACCAGGGGTTATGCAACTGCTGAGAGGGGTGCTCGTTTCCACCCAACCGTAGGCTCAGCGACTCCCAGCAGATTTACCACTAGCCACCCCCGAGCTGAGACCACGATGTTGTGAGACTACGTCTCTATTTTCCAGTGACCAGGAGCAAAGGTTACTCTCCTTCCTCTCTGATATCACTCACTTTTCATATCACCAGAGTTCTCTTTCTCCCCTCACGTCTGCCCCCAATTGCTTCTCCCCCACGCCTTATCCTCTTGCAAGGTTGCGTGTGGTGCGATTTCCCTCGCGCTAGTCAGGCCTGACGACTCTACGGATGGGCGGTTCACCTCCCCATCCCTCATTAATTCATGAGGATCCATCTACCTACAATCCTGCAAGACATTTAATTTGGGGCCAGCGAGTCGCTTTTGGTTCTCTGGGCCAGTGAAGTCCAAATACGGTATTGTTTTTCGGTGGAAGTTAACACCACCTTTCCAGGTGCCTTCCACTGCCTTTCTGCAGCCATCGTGGTCTCTTTTTCAGCATATCCCCTCTCAGCAGTCCTGCAATATAAATTCATAATATTATTCACATTCATCCACCTTTTCCACAAGGTCCATTCACATCACATATTCACATTTCTAAGTTTGCCACAGTTCTTGGCCAGTCCAGTTATTTTTACAAACTAGGGGAAACAGGGTGTTACAATTCCCTCCCCCTTAAAGGAACATCATCCTCGATGTTCTATCTATCAACATGTCATGCATGTTCAGATGCAAACAAAATCAGATATGCCTGTTTCATGGCATCCTCCATTTCCCATGTAGCCTCATCTGGGCCAAAATGTTTCCACTTCACCTTGACCTGTGCAATGGTTCAGTTCTGGAGCAAGGTTTCCTTTCTTTCCAATATGAATTGGGGTTCTGGTAGAAATTCTCCCTCCGGTTCTACCTGGATCACAGACCAATCAATTATATGATTAGCATCATGTACATATTTCTTCAGTAATGAAACATGGAAAACATTATGTGCTTTTACTGTGGGAGGAAGTGTTAGCTGATAGGCTACAGGTCCCACTCTATCTAGAACCTCAAAGGGTCCACAATACCGAGGTGCCAACTTGGCACAAGATCCCATTTTTAGGGAACTCTTCCTGGGCCTAACTCTTATATATACATGATCTCCCATTTTGAACTCTCTTGGAGTTCTCTTTTGATCAGCATAACTTTTATGTCGGTTCTGAGGGACCTTCATATTTTGTTTTATCTGATTATCTGAGTCACTTGTTGTTCCATTTCTTTAAACATGTTGGGTCCAAAAGAAATATTATTTACAGGATTACTCCAACTGAATGGAGTATTACACGGCCTACCATAGAGGACCTCAAAGGGACTCATCTTTAAAGATGCTTGGTAGCCGTTGTTGTAGGCGAATTCTACCAATGGCAGGTAGTCTTCCCATTTCCTGGGTTGATGCATTACATGCATCCTTAACATATCCTCTAATATTTGATTCACTCTTTATGTTTGTCCATCGGTTTGAGGGTGATAGGTGGTGCTAAACAACAATTTGGTTTCTAAACCAGCCATCAGTGATTTCCAAAAATTGGAAGTAAATTTTGTGTCTCTGTCAGACACTATCTCTTTCGGCATACCGTGCAGTCTGAATACCTCTTTCATGAATACCTAGGCGATATCTATCGCCTTGCAGGTTGATTTGATGGGGATGAAATGAGCAGACTTACTCAGTTTATCCACCACTACCATAATGGCGTCATTCTATTTGGTTGAAGTTGGCAATCCAGTGATAAAATCCATGGAGATGGTTTCCCATTTCCATTCTAGGATGGGTAAAGGTTGCAATAGTTCTGTTGGGTGTCAATGTTCTGCTTTAACCTGTTGGCACTCTATGCATCGGGCCAAATATTTGGCTATGTCTTTCTTCAATCCAAGCCAATAAAATTGTTTCCGGGTGGCAACAATCATATTTTGGTATCCTGGGTGACCAGTATATGGTCTTTTATGTAGTTCATCCATAATGAACCTCTTCAAATCATCACAATTTGGGATGTACAGTCTATCTCTATAAGTGAGCATACCTCCTTCAGTCATCTGGTAGCCTTCATATTTTACTCCAGCGGGTTCTTCCTGTAGGTACAGGGTCACAGTCTGAACGAAGGGATCTGTCTCTTGTGCATTTCTGACTCTGTTCTTGACATCTGTCTCGCAGGTACTCACCGCTGCCAGGTGAATTGTTTTCGTGCTTCTGCTAAGGGCATCATCCACCCTATTTTCTTTCCCTTTAATGTGTTTTATTTCAAAATCAAATTCGCTAAGGAGGGCCATCCATCTAGCTTGTCTGGCATTGATCTTTGGTTGGTCAAACAAATATCGTAATCCACAGTGATCTGTCATAAGTACTAATTTTCTTCCCAAGAGGTAATGCCTCCACATTTTCAAGGCATGCACTATGGCAGCCAGTTCTAGATCATGAGTCACCTAGTTGACTTCATGTTCATTCAATTTTCAGGATTCATAGAAGATCACACTTCCTTTCTGCATAAGGACTCCTCCGAGACCTTCCTTACATGCATATGTGCACACAAGGAAGTCAGCTTCTGGTTCAACGATTTTCAACATGGGTGCATGGGTCAGTAGATGTTTCAGGGTTTGGAATCTTTCTTCACATTTCTGTGTCCACAGGAATTTTGTCCCCTTCTTCTGGAGGGCAGTTATTGGACAACCAATCTTGGAGAATCCTTTTATAAATATCCTATAGTATCCTGCTAATCTAATAAAGGATCTGATGTCTGAAACATCCTTTGGGGTAGGCCATTCCATGATAGACCTGATCTTGTCAGGATCTACTGCTACCCCTTCCTTGGATAGAACATGTCCCAAGTAATGTATTTTCTTCTGGAAGAAGTCACATTTGTTGAGTTTAGCATAGAGTTGATGCTCTCTTAGAACTTGCAGCACAAGTCTAAGATGCTCTTCATGCTCTTCTCTATTCTTAAAGTAGATTAATATGTCCTCAATAAAAACTAGTACAAATTTATCTAAAAATTTACTGAGTACATTGTTCATTAAGCACATGAAAGTGGCAGGGGCATTGGTTAACCCAAATGGCACTACCACAAACTCATAGTGACCATACCGTGTCCAGAAAGCGGTTTTATGGATGTCTTCACCCTTGATTCAGACTTGATGTTATCCCGACCTCAAGTCAATCTTTGAGAAAATAGATGCACCTCCCAACTGATCGAATAGATCATCGATCCTGGGCAAGGGGTACTTGTTCTTTATGGTTACTTTATTGATTTGTCTATAATCTATACACAGTCTAAGGGTGCCATCCTTATTTTTCACAAACAGGACTGGTGCTCCCCATGGGGACACACTGGGTCGAATATAACCCTTATCCATCATTTCTTTCAATTGCAATTTGAGTTCAGCTAACTCATGTGTGCTCATCCGGTAGGGTGTCTTAGACATCGACACCGCTCCTGGTGCAAGCTCTATCGAGAAGTCAATGTCTCTTCTCGGAGGTAGACCCGGTACCTCTTCCAGAAACACATCTCTGTATTCTCTCAGGATAGGGTGATCATCAGGGCTTGGTTTATCACCTTCGATTTTTTTCAACACCTGTATTGCATATAGGGGACATCCTTTTCGAAAATACTTTATCATTTGCAAGGTTGATATTTGCCTCATCGAGATAGGTTTTCGGATCCCTTGAAGGGTTATCCTTTTTCTTTCTTTGCTCACACATTCTAAGGTTTTATGGTAACAGTCCAATCTGGCTTTATGGGCGGCCAACCAGTCCATACCAATCAACGGATCATATGATCCCAGGGGTAATATGTTAAGGGTTTCTTGGGTGGGGAATTCACCCAACATTAATTGGTAGGCTGGTATGACCTCTTCTACCCTTCTTTTGGTGCCAGTGGCTAACTGTACCAACCATGGCTTGGTTTGTTTTTGTGGCTGTAGTTTACACTTATCAACATCTTTAGGGGCTATATAACTCAAATTTGAACCAGGGTCAATCAAAACAGACACTAGAGGGTTGAAAATCATACCTTCTATTTCCACCACTGAAGCTTGGTGGTCAGCTTGGTTATTATCCAAGGCTGCATAAATCTACGACACACTCCTTGCCACATCATTGACTGTGGTAGCTTCCTGAATGTTATAAAATTTCCGACTATTCTGTTGTCGGTGTGGACAGTCTCTCAAGAGATGCTCTTCTCTGCAACCCTAGGATTTCAAAGGTTCTCTCTTTGGGTTATCAGTCTTTACTGGTATAGGTCCAGAAGTTTTATTTCCGCCCGATGAGGGAATGTTCTGCTGGAGTACACTCCGGGCTGGAAAGTTCATTCTGGGATTCTTCTTGTAGTTCTTAAATCTTGAGGATTTGATCCCCTTTTTCTGAAATCTCAAATCACTCTTTTGTTTCCAGTCTCCACGACACTCTGCCCGATGTCCATATTGTTTATGACAATATGTTGCCTTTCGAATAATGTCTTCTAAGGTCTTTGGCTCATCAAACTCAATTATGTTCAGGTATCCCTTGCATATCCCACTGATGAAGTGTTGCACCTTCACCTTCTCTGCTTTGATGTAGGGTAAATATCTCAATAAGTTGAGGAATTTGTTGACATATTCCTCTATAGTGATTTGCCCCAGTTTGAGGTCATAAAACTCTTTAGTCTTCTCGTCAAAATATTTTTCTGACAAATACTTCTTCCGGAAGTATTTCTCAAACTGTTTCCAGGACAGGTCCTCCTTGCGGACCCCTTTCACATTCTTAAGATCTTCCCACCAGATGGAAGTTTTTCCGTTCAGATTGAAAGTGGCCACTCGGGCCTTCAAATTCTCTAAAAAATTATGGACTCTGAAATATTTTTTCAGTCCAAGTAGTCAGGCCTCTGCTTCCTCTCCCTTATTTATCTCACCATCGAAGGAAGGAGGTTTGGCCTTTCTAAATTCCTCAAATTTATGACCCTTGGAAGCCTTTTGTTTCTTTTGTTTTCTTCGAGAATAGGAACCGGTCCTGTTGCTAGAAGAGCCTTCTGAATTGCCAACTTCCTTCTCAGAGGAATCATCTGGCACTGGTCCTTTACCTCTGGTGTGGACCTTCCTTGAGGTGATCCTCTCAGTATGGCCACTGATATGACCATGTTTCTGCATCTCGGTTTCATGTTGCATTTGTCGTTGTAGGTCGGATAAGCTCTGCAGTAAAACTGCATTAATTTCAATTTGCTTTTCTTGTTCTTTCATCATCCTTTCATTGTCGGCCTTACAGCTTTGAAATTCAACCATGAGACTCCTCACAGTCTCAGCTAGATCTAGAGAGGTCCCTATTGCTCTTCTTTCATCAGACTCTTTGTCTCTATTGTGGGAGCCTTCTCCCATCTCTTGGTGAGTCACCATTCTCTGCGTTTGTAAATTCCCGCGGATGATTGTTCGCTTGGAAGAAAAGACAAACGTTGGTTGTTAGTCAATATTTATATTTATTTATACCCAGTACATAATTCATATTTTCACATGTATATCCATATAACAAGGGTTTTTCATTTGGGTCTTAATCCTTATCTATCCAGCCATCTCAATTGCCAGAGACTCTACCTACTTTAGTAGGTAGCCATCGTAACACTAAAACATGACAATGCAGTTCATGTCCCTTGTCTGGCTCGTGCAACTTTATGGCACAATTTATTCCACCTCTGTCATTTGCACTCAGATATTATCAATGATAATGATCAGTGCATCCCTACTCCTAGAAGAGTAGTTATTATTTTAACAGAGGGGTTACAAAAAAAAATTCTCAGATTACAGTTTCATTCTGCAATCCTTCTTCTTAAGGAGAAAATGCAGATAACAATATCTTCTTACACAGATCATGCCTGAGCCCAAGCAGGCCAAGTGTTGTAACCATGCTCTGATACCAATTTGTAACGCACCCACTACCATAATCAAATTTTTCATTTCTTTCTGCAGAATCAAAGCCCTCGAAATATCTACAGAGGCCTAGCGTAGGCTAGCTCTTTCTCTGTCTACTCCCATGTGATCATGGGTCATGATCACAGGTCAAATAACCATAGTTCCTCTCATTAATTTGCGACTCGGTGCTACAGAAATGTCAAATTTTTCAGCTCTGCAACTGCCGAACCCCGACAGGGCTAGCGACTAGCCAACAGGGACGAATCCCAATAGGGTTAGCGAATGGCCAATAGGAATGGGCCCTGTTGTGCAGTTGATTGGAGTATAGGTGGCAAGAGGGAAACACGACATGGTGGGTGAAGTGACAGGAGACGGGTCCCACTTCACACACCACACCATTCCGGACCCCCCCCCATTAAAGGAAAAATGGAAAGGGGGGTCCGAAATTCACCTGAATGTCATTGATCAAGGCGAATAAATCCTGACTGTTCAAGAGTTCTGCGTTTGATTCCAGACCCCCCCTCACTGCTAAAGACAGAACAGCAAGGGGGCTCCAGAATGAAGCCTCAGCCGTAAATCTGGGTGGGTGGACTCTGGCCATCCAGATCTGCTTGCCACTTACCCTAAGGCGTATTCGTGCCTTATCTTAAAGTCAACATCTCTTCCTCACATCTGATGGTCATTACAGACCCTGAGATCCTCCGAAAGAATCTCGTCCATTCATCAGGACTTATCATCACGAGAGTCCAAACTCTCGACCATGGGACTCCCGAATTCTTGATCCCTGGTTTCCCGATGTGGTTAATCTCTCAACACGTAGCCTCCTTAAATCGGACGGTCCAGATCTATCTCGGGGTTTCCACCATGGAAAGTCCTGGTCTCTCGTCACCAGGACTCCCAATTTCGTGATTCCCGATTTCCTGAAATGGGAAATCTCACGACATGTGGCCTCCTTAAATCGGACGGTCCAGATCTATTTTGGGGTTTCCACTATGGAAAGTCCCGATCTCTCATCACCAGAAATCTCGAGTTCATGATTCTTGATTTCCCGGAATGGGAAATCTCACGACACGTGGCCTCCTTAAATTGGACAGTCCAGATCTATCTCGGGGTTTCCACCATGGAAAGTCCCGATCTCTCATCACCAGAACTCTCGAGTTCGCGATTCTCGATTTCCCGAAATGGGAAATCTCACGACACGTGGCCTCCTTAAATCAGACAGTCCAGATCTATCTCGGGGTTTCCACCATGGAAAGTCCCGATCTCTCATCACCAGAACTCCCAAATTCACGATTCCCAATTTCCCAAAATGAGAAATCTCATGACACGTGGCCTCCTTAAATCAGACGACCTGAATCTACTTCAGGGTTTCTACCATGGAATGCCCCGATCCTTCGTCACCAAAACTCCCAAGTTCTCGACTCCTAATTTCCCGAAGTGGAAAATCTCTTGACACGTGGCCTCCGTTACTTGGATAGTCTATATCTATTTCGGGGCTTTTACCCCTATTCACTGAGGGTTTAACCCTTGGGTATCTCCTGACATATCCAACGACTGTCGAGTTTTACAGCCGAGATCTGACGGCTCAGACAGGTTCCTAACTTGTGTGCTCTCCCACGACTCCCTGGACGTGGAAAGATCAACGGTCTGGATGCTCTCATGGACCTTGGGGATCTACCATCTCAACCTCTTCACTACCCACGAAGACACAGAAAGTCACAGGGGTAAGGCACTTAACATCCTACTTTCTCCTACCAAATCTAACAGTCATGAGTGACCACAAATTTCCCGATGGAATCTCGTCTGTCGATCACCACCTATCAAGGTTAAGGCACTTAAGTTTCTAGTTTCTTCTTCTTATCTGAAGGTCGTGAGTTACCACAGATCTCCCGATGGGATCTCGTCCGTCGATTCGATACTTATCAGGGATTTCTTAAGGCCTTGCGCCTTCACGTCCTCCTTCCAGGATCTTGATGGGATTTTCAAGAAGGGTATCTCTATGGGGAGGTTTACCCAGGGTACTATCTGAGGCAGATAAGGGTATCTCTCTCCCGAGAACCAGGCGTGAAGTCTGAATTAGATTAGTATGCATATAAATAACGATTTATGAGATCATAAACCATACATAGTCTTTCCATTATAAACATACAACTACTAGTACTGATCAAGACACCATACAGACATTCTTATAATGAAATCATTCACAATTTCACAACTTATGATAATAAATGTCAGAATACATATATTTCAAGATGCCAAAGGAAAAACACTTATCAAAAAGTAACACCAGGGGTTATGCAACTGCTGAGAGGGGTGCACGTTTCCACCCAACCGTAGGCTCAGCGACTCCCAGCGGATTTACCACAAGCCACCCATGAGCTGAGACCACAATGCTGTGAGACTGCATCTCTGTTTGCCAGTGACCAGGAGCAAAGGTTACTCTCCTTCCTCTCTACTATCACTCACTCTGCATATCACCAGAGTTCTCTTTCTCCCCTTGCGTCTGCCCCCAATCACTTCTCCCCCACGCCTTATCCTCTTGCGAGGTTGTGTGTGGTGCAATTTCCCTCGCACTGGTCAGGCCCGGCGACTCTACAGATGGTCGATTCACCTCCCCATCCCTCATTAATTCCTGAGGAGCCATCTACCTACCATCCTGGGAGACATTTAATTCGGGGCCAGTGAGTCACTTTTGGTTCTCCGGGCCAGTGAAGTCCAAATATGGTATTGTTTTTCAGTGGAAGTTAATGCCACCTTTCCAAGTGCCTTCCACTGCCTTTCTACAGCCATCATGGTCTCTTTTTCAGCATATCCCCTCTCAGCAGTCCTACAATATAAATTCATAATATTATTCACATTCACCGACCTTTTCCACAAGGTCCATTCACATCACATATTCACATTTCTGAGTTTTCCACAGTTCTTGGCCAGTCCAGTTATTTTTACAAACTGGGGGAAACATGGTTTTACAACAAGGATTGACCTCATCCTTGCTAAGAATAAATTGTTGCATATTGTGAAAGGAAAGATCATGAAGCTAGAGTTTGAAGAAGGAGAAGAGAAGGAACCACAGAACGTTGCAGCTATGGAGAAGTTCAAAAACGTTGACATCAATTCCATGAGTATCATAGTGGATTCCATAAAATACCACTTGATACCCTACATCTCCCATATTGACTCATCGAAGAAGATGTACAATACCCTAACAAATCTCTTCTCAGTCAGAAACATTGGAGAAGTTATGAGTCTGAAGAATGAACTCTGTAACATGAAGATGAATGATGATGACAACATAAAATCATACTTTGTAAGGATCTCCCAGTTAAGAGATCAACTACAATATATTGAAGAGATCACCTCAGAAAAGGAATTGGTGAACATAGTACTCAATGGTCTTTCCAAGACATAGGATGCATTTGTCGCAAGAATGAACACAAGGAGGGAGTACCCAACATTTGAAGAACTTTGGACTTGTTGTGCTCAAGAAGAATCAAGGATCAATGCAAAAGAGAAACATCAAAAGAAGTATGATGATCAATCCTTCACAACAAGATTCAATAACTTCAGGGACAAAAGAAAGTTCGATTCAAGAAGGAAGCCAAAACAAAGAAAAGACATTTTAGAAGTGCAGTGCTTCAACTGTCAAAAATACGGTCACTACAGGAATCAGTGTCCCGAGCTAAAGAAAAGGAAGGAGAAACATGAAGCATCGATTGCTGAAGAAAAGGAACCTACAAAGAAGACTAAGGAGGATGGAAGAGACTTCTTCTACTAAAAGGTAACAACACTCTTCTTATTTCTTGTACATGTCTTGTTTGCATCATCTCTGTACATATCTTGTATATCTATCTCTTGGAAAATAATATGTTCCAAGTAGAACTATATCTCTGGAAGAACAAACAAGATGAAAATGAATATCATCAGATAATACACATGAAAGGATGAAATACAAATCATGAAGAAGCTTTTACAAGATAAGCCGAAATCAGAATCAATCTTGAAGAGACTTAGAAGAAGCAAAGACAGAAAGAATTCAGCAATCGAGAAGGAATTGGAAAAAGACTTATGACGTCTTAGTAGAAGACAACAAGACGGAAGCGTGGACTCTATAAGGATGAAAATGGAAGCATGGACTCTATTATACATTGTAGAAGACAATAAGGATGCAGATGGAAGCATGAACTCTGTCAGACGAAGGGAGCCGATTATATGCATTCTTACATAAAGCAAGGGTTAGGAGGGAGATAATCCTATGATCCATTGAAGATGATGAAGTATATATATATATCTATGGTAGCATCCATGAAAGACAGTACGGGTTCAGTTCAACCACAGAAGACCTCTTCGAAGAGAAGCCTTAAAGAATTCTTGGTTGTCCATCCAGATCCTTGATCCTATGATGAAAGGAAGAAGTGGAATCTCTAGGGAATGGAATATATAAGAAACTCCATGGACCCAAGAGAAACATGAAGAAGAACATGAGGATTCCAAGAAAGAAATAGGAACCAAAACAACCATTCATTGTATCAAGAATCACAAGATTACCAACCTAATATGAACTCACTAAAAGCAATCAAGTAGAAGAACAGAAATTCATGATGAAGAATAGTGTATGGAAAACTTATGAATGAAAGCATTGCAAGATCCAGAACCAGAGGTTCTCCCAGATGGAGGTAGAAGACTATGATGATTACTTGTTCCAGTACACTAGACATATCACTACATGAGTCATTATATCATCCGCAACATCCATGAGTTGGAATTCTACATCAGATAAATGCAAAGAATGTTCTCCGAAGAAATTGAATAAAGAAGCGTATGAAGAGCAATCTCAAGACTTTGAGGCATACCAGAAAGAGACTCATGTATGCAAATAAGAAGAAAACAACTTGGTGGAGAACCTCCAGTGCACAGCAGAGGCATGGTGAAGATTTCCTATAACATCAAGATGACTACTCAGAAGATCAGATCTCATGATGACAGAAGAAGTACCACATGAATATGTTCCAGTTCTCCAACTATGATATACTCTACTGTTCAGATCTACATGAAGCCTTCACAGTGTTCCAGACTAAAGTACAAGCATTACATTATCCATAATAAAGTCCAGAAGGGAGAAAATGATTTATGAAATACATATGAGCAGATAAGCATACATTCTGGTAAAGCCTCTATTCAAAATGAAAGAACTTGCATACTCAAGCTAGAGCTCCTGGAAATAACTCTCTTAGCTGGAAGGGAAGACTCTCCAAACTAGAAGAATGTACACAAACATTTATTTTTGTGATTGAAATAACTCTCTAGTTAGGAGGGAGCATTGAAAATATCATTTATCTTTGTAATTGAAAAATAGTCCAGATTGGACAGATGTTTTCTTGTTCGGAAGGTGGATTAATATTTCTGACGGACAGTGACTTCCCATTGTAGTTAACATAGGAGGCAGACTGATTGTTGATGTATCATAGACAGTGACTTCCCATTATGGGGAGTGGTCTAGGATAGTCATTCTTCTTGGCAATCACTCTGAGTAGTGGTCAAGTAGAATGGTCTGCCTCACTGGGCAGTCATTGTTTCGAATTTCACAGTTGTGAGCAATTTCGAAGAATCGTCCATTTTGGAGGTTGATGCAGGACATACATTCCTCGAGGGCAGACTCATTCTCTTCAGGTTACACTTTTTTTAGTGCCAAAGGAATGGCCCAGGGTGGGGAATGGTCCGGACAGTTATTCCTCGAGGGAAGACTCATTCTCTCTAGGTTATACTTTGTTCAGTGTCGGAGGAATGGCCCAGGGTGGGGAATAGTCTAGGCTCAGCAATCAGGGACAGTTATTCCTCGAGGGCAGACTCATTCTCTCTAGGTTACACTTTGTTTAGTGTCGGAGGAATGGCCCAGGGTGGGGAATAGTCCAGGCTCAGCAATCTGGGACAGTTATTCCTCGAGGGAAGACTCATTCTCTCCAGGTTACACTTTGTTTAGTGTCGGAAGAATGGCCCAGGGTGGGGAATAGTCCATGACAGTCATTCCTTAGGGCAGACTCATTCCCTCCAAGTTACACTTTGTTTAGTGTCAGAGGAATGGCCCAGGGTAATGAATGGTCCAAACATTTCTCGAGGGCAGACTCATTCTCTCCAGGTTACACTTTGTTTAGCGTCATAGGAATGGCCTAGGGTGAGAAATGATCCAGGCTCAGAAATCAGAAATAATCCTTCCTTGTTTGTGAAGAATAGGGAAGATAGCCCATTGTTGATGAGGGAAGATATTCTTTCAGATCTCACAAACGTGAGTGAAAGATCTGCCCAGAGGATTCAGTTTATCTTTAACAGTATTTTCTATGTAGGATGGCATCAGATGATTGTTATGGACAGTAGAGATATACTACTGTGGTGGATATGTTCCATTGTTCATGAGGCAGATATTCTTTCAGAGCTCACAGATGTGAGTGAAAGAGTAGTCCAGATAATTCAATCTATATCATAACATTGTTTATATGCATATGAAGACTACTGTGGTGGCAGACATTGTTTCAGATCTCACAGACGTGAGTGAAAGATTGGCCCAGATGATTCAATTTTTATCATAACATTGTTTCTATGCAGAATGCTCTCAAATGTTTGTTATGAAGACTATATGATAGTAGATGAGGACTACTGTGGTGAATATGTTTCACTGTTCACAACCATACATTGTTGATCAAGTACTTATGTATTACTTGATGTGGTAGTGAACCACTGGATTGTAGTTATGTACTACTATGAATAGACACAGGTGTGTTCTATCCTTGTTCTAATTGCCTTGAAGACTATCAACAGTTTATTGGAGATAATGATCATTCAGATGAATGATGAACATATATTTTCCAGAAGGAAAATAGTTCAGAGCTTTTACTCCTCTTGTATCACTCTATGGTGAGAGTGACTTATCCGACATCATATATAACTACTCAGATGAAGTATGGTTTCGAGAGATGATGCAGTTGATGATGATGGTGATGCTCATGATCTAGTCATAAAATAGTCTAAATGACTATATTGATGCTACCGGGTAAATGGTATATTTTGTGCTCAACTCCATTACCTGTAAATACCTCTCTAGCTAAGAGGGAGTGTTAATATTATGGTAGCTGCGGGAGGTATTTACCCCCACATGTGAACCTAACGAGAATAGAAGACTCCGGGAAGCAAGAGAAACTCTAATGAGCTGGCTAATAACCCTAGAAGCCTTGTCGGCTCAAGAAGATAATTTATATTAGGTTATTAGCCTCCAAGTGAAGAAGTCGGCCAGAAATAATAATAATATACTAAACAGACACTTATCCAGAAGGAGAAGTCGGCCCCAGCAAAATTGGCAGGACTACTATAAATACAGGGCGCTAGTTCTCATTTGGAGCATCTCAGAATTGCAGTTATGCAGTTTGGTGCACACTGCAGTTGCAGTGTTGTGCGCAGGTTTGGAGGAAGAGCTGGTGCAGCTACAGCAGCAACAAGTTTTCAATATTGGCTTGAATATCTCTTGGCTAGGGTTTGGAACATTTGATCAGTATTTTGTGATGCGCTATCCTTGGGGATTGATGCGCTACTTTTTGTTTGGCTATCTAGCCTATGGTTTGCTTCCGGAGGAATTCTCAGTCAAGGTTAAGGTGCTCGGAGGGAGGATTTAGCCTATGGTTGGGTGACAAAGGTATCGTCAACGGTAAAACGAGCACACCATCTTCTATATTCTAACACAGACTTGTCAAGATAAGATTTTTGACTGCTAATAATGTCATCCAGAACTTTTGAGCTATTTTGCATATTTTTCTTTTGAATATCCTTTCTTAGTGTGACAATCTCTACTTCCATATTTCCAATGATCCCGTCCTTTCCTTCTAGCCGTTCTTTGAGTGGTTCTTCAATTCTTTTATCTTCTTCTATTTGAACCTTCAATTTTGTAATCATTTGTTCTAGTTCTTGAGTGTCTTTTTTCTTATCTAGTTCTGCTTGTAGTTTCTTGTTTTTCTTCTTTTCTCTTCTGATAACTTCTATGGCACTCATTAATTCTTCTCGGAATTCAAATTCTGCCTCTTCAATTTATTCTTCATATGCTTCTTCATATTATTCTTCGGAGTCTTCTTTATCAAAGTCTTCTACTGCCATGAATAGAACTCTCTATGTTTCATTGTCACTGACTTCATCTTCATCTGATCATGAGATGTCTTCTTTGGTGCAAAAGTTTTTCTTGAAAACTTTCTTTGTAGTTATTTTACCTTTATATGTTTGTCTACCTTTTGAGTAACCTTCATCATTTCTCTTTTTCTTATGAGGACATTTGTTAGCAAAATGACCAATA
>ML799869.1:46869-64742 GCA_009831015.1 Picea engelmannii | reverse complement strand
CCCATCAAACAAACTTGGGTCCATTACCCAAACCTGGGGTCTCCAACTTCTCATGGCCATAACTCTCTAACCGTGAGGAATTATGTGACATTCCACATACCACTGGAAATGACATGACAAGAACTATCCATCTAGGATGTTTTCCCTAACAAATTCACTTTCCTTCATCTCATTATTCCACAATTAAGCATGGGTTCTCTTACTCCACAAAGCGTCTTCCCATGAGGGCTTTCACCATAAGGGGACCACTTTGGAGTTCATCCATATTTACTTCTTATAAACCATGACAAAAAAATAATGAGATATATTTACATAAAACACTATTGGGTCCATTACCCAAACCTTTGTGCTACAGGTCTTTCGTCAAGGGTTGACATCAATGACAACCAACCTTAATCAACAAAAAAAACATGTCACATCAACCTATCTCAACAACCTATCACATCAATCTCATCAACCAAACCAGATCTAATCACATAAATCAATCACCAAACACAACTCTCAACCATATGCACTGTATCACCAAAATGTGCATCAACTAAACCAACTCACAAAAAATCACAACCATCATCAATACATGCATCAACCAAATCATATCTAATCACATAGGTCAAAGACCAAACACAACTATCAACCATATGCATTGTATCACCAAAATGTGCATCAACTAAACCAACACACAACCATCGTAAAGACATGTGTCAACCAAATCAGATCTAATTGCCAAGATCACATAACAAGATCACCAAGAGCATATCTCAAACCATATTCCCAACATCACCAAAAACACCCCTCTAGTCATGTACCAAACATGTACTAATAATATACCAAACATATACCAATATTACCAACAAATTCCTTTGAGAATGCACCGCGAGATATATGACTATAACCTAGATATGCACCAACAATGTGCCTCAATAAATATGTCTCAAATCATACTCTACAAAAAGTTCCATAAATCCAAGAGGTATCTACCAAGACTCACTAAAACATGCCTCAAGCATGCTCCACAACTTCACAAATATACACCCTCCACCAAAAATATAACATACCTTTTAACTCTATAGAAATCATGTTGCATCAAATCTCATACAAACATACCTTTCTAGCTATTAGCAACCTGGGATGAGAATCTCTTCAAACCCTTTCACTGATCTCTTTATAGATTTGCACTTTCATCTTTTGTTTCTCGTGGATATCTATTCTTTCTTCCTTTTTGACCCGCATATGTCTGTGACTTTCCCTTCTTCAACTCGTGGATGTCATGTACATAACCATGTTGCTTTGAAGCTCATAAATGTGTGTGCTTCTCTAAGCATGTGGCCCATGGATGTATGTGACTTTTCCTTCTATAGCTTGTGGATAACCTCATAAAACCTGGAACAAACACATTCTTCTCAGCTCTGAATCTTTGACTCCTTCAGAGCTTCACTCCCTCAAACATGTCACTTCAGATTCGTACTGGACCACTTCACACAAATATGTCAATAGTACCTTCCCATAACACTTTACAACATAGATATTCAATGTTCTCAACATGTGTTAATGGGATTCTCTTAATCTATTATTTATACTTTCCAAGTACCTTCCTTTAGGGGCCATATTCTAACTCTTTTACTCATCTTCCATATTCTATGACTAACCCACTTTCTTGTTGCAAATACTTTACCCATAATTAGTAAACTCATAACTTCTTGTTGCAAATAATTTATTTTTAATTATTTTATTATTGCAACAAATTTACCCATAATTAACTCCTAGTTGCAACCACTTTGACTAACAAACTTCTTGATGACTTTCTAGAATATTCTAGAATAATTGACTTCTTGTTAACCTTATAGGGGTTTCTAGAATATTCTTGAGGGTCCTCCAACTTCACAAAGCCATATCTCCTCAACCATGAGGAACCATGTGATGTACCACATATCACCGAAAACAACACTAGATGTAATATCCATCTATGATAGTCTTCCCTGCAATTAGATTTTCCTTATTTTCCATGTTCCTTAATCAACTTCAAGTCCCATAACCACTCCTTGATCGGGGCTACATGTAGACTACATCAAATGCACCCAACTAACTCACCATCAATATCGATCATACAAATGTTAATCAATTTTCCATCATCTCTAGACCTCTCCAAGGGTTGACATCAATCTCTAAGGGTTGACATCAATGACAACCAACTGTCCAAACTAACTCTCCAAAATTCTCCCCCTTTGGCATTGATGGAAACACCAACATTGATGGAAACATTGATGCTCCCCATGTGACCATTTCTCCTCATCAATATTTCTCACTCTCCCCCTTTGAAATCAATGGCAAAGGGTATCTCTCCTTGGGGTTTCTCCCCATGTCTTTGTGCATCTTTTCTTTCTCTTTGTCTCCATGCCTTTGTTCTTTCTTTCCTTTTTTGAAAAAATATAAATCCCCCGATCAATATGTCTCCCTCTGAGTACATGATATTGATATTCCTATCTGGATCCCTTCTCTGATGATTTCTCATCCCTTGACTTTTCTGCAAGATGTAGATCAATGTAAGGCTACATGTATATGTTTCCTTTCCTCACTTCCAGTGCCGCTAATTTTCCATTGGTGCTTCCAAGTTTATAATTCTCTAACATATATAAAATAATTAAAAATTGTATCTCTTCATTTACTTGTCATGTTCACTTGGCCATACTATTCAAGAATATCCTACTGATGATATAACTTATGTTGATTGTTTTTTTGTTCCTTTCATTGCTTTCCTTTCTGTGACCAACTGATTCCAATTATCAATACATTGCTATGCATCTTCTCTAACCCATGCTTTATGTACATGTTAAACATATCATGAATCCATCTTTGTCCATATGTCCATAACTCTGCTCCTCAATTGTCCACAATGTTGACCCATATGTTATTGTATTATCATAAAGGATTCATGGTTGTAACTGATCATCACATATCAAATGTGTCCACTATTATTCTTTATCTGCAAACCAAAATTTGCATGTCTGAAACAACATGTACTAAATATATCTCTTCCTGAGTACAATCACAAACTTTTTCCTATGTAACTACCAATTGATACTTGTGTGGGAATAATGCTTCCATAATCAACCAATCTATGATTCTCTAATTCTTCTATCTGACTTCTCTGAATTTGTCTCTACAAATACTTCAAACTACTTGAAGGATGGTTCTCTGATATGTAGTATATACCGCACTGACTCCCCTAGTTCAATATTCATATTACCTGGGAGTCTCCAAGCTAGGTGGATCAGAAAAATACCCACTATGATGCAGAGTAATCTTCCTCTGCATATGTAGACTCATAATCTCTCTGAACTCTGACTCCTTTCTTTCTACCTATGGATTGATTTTGCACTACAATTCCTGAAACCACAATCTCTTAGGCCTATTATTTATTTACCTTCTCTTCTTTTCTTTCTCGCGCTACTACAAATCCTGTGATCTCTGGGACATGTTCTTTATTCACCTATTCTTCTTGTTTTTCATTTCTTATCCAAACCTTCATGTATCTAACATCTTCCATTTGATTTGTATATGTGTCTTCATCTCGTACTATTACCAATATTGAGAGTGTGACTTATGGGTGTCCTTCATTCATCTGATCTTCCTTTACATGTTCTTGTTTTTTTTTCCAAACCTTCTTATATCTAATATTAGTGTTCTTTCTCAAGGAAGTATCCATCATACTTCTACAATCATGAGCTATGTGACCATAATTGTGAAATTTTTAACATTCAATATTGTGTGGGGCCACATAAGTATTTATTGCTTGAACATTTCTTCCATAAGCCCTGCAATCTACAACTTCATGTTCAAAGTTTGTACAATAAAAAAAATGACCATAAAATAAATTTACATACCTGGGAGTGAATGGTGTAGTCCGTCTGAATTCCTGCATTGGTTGATCATGATAGAAATTTCTTTGTTGCTTGAATGTGGAGGGTCTTCTTGAAGATGTATCTTTATCATTTTGCTTGGATTTTGGTTGACCATGATTCCTTCCTTTGAGTACTTCTGCATAACTCTTTCTCTTTTCTTCATTCTTCTTTTCTAGCAACACGGAATGCTTCTCTTCATTCCTTATTGTCGATGTGGATATTTATGTATCTTCAATGTTCTTGTTGAGATTGATGATTTTAACTCTCAATGTGACAACTTATTCTTCGAGCTTCTCAACCTCTTCTTCTTTCTTCATCATATGAATTTTCATGACTTATTTTGTTTTCTTTGCTTCTTCAAGTTGGATCTTTAATGAGATGTTTTCTTTTTCAAGTATTCTCTCTTCTTGACCAAATTCTACTTCAAGTTGATTTAGGTCCTTAGTTATTTCCTTCAAATGATCTATCAAAATCTTTTCCCTTTTTCCATCTTCCTTTCTTTCGACTTCCAAATTTTTTTTCTTCCATCTGACCTTTGTATGTTTATTCAATATTTATGGCTTCTTCCAGCTGAGCTTTTAGATTCAAGATGACCTGTTGAAATTCTTTGGAAATTTCTTGAGAATTATTCTTGACTAATTGTTCCTCAAGAGACTTCTTTTTCTTCTTTTCTTTCATCAATTATTCTAAATAACTGATTAATTATGATTTAAATTCTACTATGACTTCTTCATAATCTTCTTCTTTTGAATTTATCTGACATGATGAGCATCATTTTTATTGTTCTATACTTACACTTTATTTAATATAATATGTCTCTGTGATGGGATATTCTCCTCAAAGTATAGATTATGTATCTTATCCCAAAGTTATTTAGCTAATGAACACTGTCCCACTTTGTCCTTTACTGAATTAGGTAATCCTTCCAAGATGAAATCCAATGTTATTTTTTTGTTCCTTTTCAATTCCTTCTTGGATGTAGTTTTTGGTTTCTTTGTAGCATTGTATCCTGTCATAAATGAGTTCCAAACATCATACCCCTATGCCTATAAAAATGTTTTCATTCTTTTTCTCCACATCTCATACTTCAGGCCATTCTGACCATTGAATTGTGGTATTCCATTTCTATACAAATTGTTTCTCTCCATGATCTTCCTTCCAGTCGTTAAATTGTTTTCTTGAAGGACCTGCTCTAATACCATTTTTTGGAATACTAAGAAGGGGGGGGGGGGTTGAATCAATATCATTACTTTTACCACTTTTAATCACAATATGTATTCTTTAACGTTATCAACAATGTTCAATGGTTTATCATTTATACATTCAATACTTTGTTTCATCATAAAAAGTATCATCCATCAGTACATAATATACAACCATAGAGCAACATCCACAAATACACAGTACACCAGAATTTATGTGGAAACCCAAATGGGAGAAAACCATAGAATGTTTTTCTTATATGTCAGAATAAATACATTCATAGGAAGCACCAACTTCCCAATTTCTAGATCCAACAGGAAGGAGGCTCCAACCCCCTAATTCTCAAGATCCAACCTAAAGGAAGATACAACTCCCAGAATTCTCTAGCTCCAACCAGAAGGAGGCTACAACCCCCTGATTCTCAGGCTCCAACTCCCTGATTCTTCGGCACCAATCAGAAGGAGGATAAAACCCCATTTCCTTTCCCCATCCAACCATCTTGAAATATAAATGTAGACAACTTGTCACTACCACTAAATAAAACAATGTGTCACTGTCAACCTGTCACATCAATTTGTCACAACAACCTCTCACAACAATCTATCTCAACAATCTGTCACATCAACCTGTCTCAAAAACGTGTCACATCAATCTCATCAACCAAATCAAATCTAACCACATAGATCAATCACCAAACACAACTCTCAACCATATGCACCATATCACCAAAATGTGCATCAACTAAACCAACTCAAAACAAACCGCAACCATCATCAATACATGCATCATCCAAATCATATATAATCACATAGATCAATCACCAAACACAACTCTCAACCATATGCACCATATCACCAAAATGTGCATCAACTAAACTAACTCACAACAAATCACAAACATCATCAAGACATGCATCAACCAAATCAGATCTAATCACCAAGATCACATATCAATGTCACCAAGAGAATATCTCAAACCATATGCCCAAGATCACCAAAAACATCCCTCTAGTCATGTACCAAACATGTACTAATAATATACCAAACATATACCAAGATTACCAACACATGTCTTTGATAATGCACCAGAAGATATACCAATATAACCTAGATATGTACCAGCAATGTGCCTCAACAGATATTCCTCAAATCATACTCTACAACAAGTTCCATACATCCAAGAGGCATATACCAAGACTCACTAAGACATGCCTCAATCATGCTCCCCAACTTCACAAAGATACACCCTCAACCAATCATATAACATACCTTTTAACTCTATAGAAATATTGTTGCATCAGATATCAAACAAGCATACCGTTCTGGATATTACCAACCCGGGATTAGCATCTCTTCAAACCATTTCACTACTCTCTTCACAGATCCGTGATTTCCTCTTCTACTGCTCGTGGATGTTCGCACTTTCTTCCTTTTCATCATGCGTATGTCTGGGAATTTCCCTTCTTCAACTACCAGATGACTTGTACATGACCCTATTTCACTAAAGAACGTGGATGTCCATTATTCTCTAATTTTTTGGCCCATGAATGTACGTGAAATTTCCTTCTACAGCTCGTGGATAACCTCAGAAAACCTAGAACGGTCACATTCTCTAGAGCTCCAAAACTTTCACTCCTTCAAACCTTCATTGCCTCAAACTTGTCACTTCATATTCGTACTATATCACTTCACATATATATGTCAATAGTACCTTCACATAATACTTTAAAACATAGATATTCATTGGATCAATAGGTGCTAATGGGAGTCTCTTAATCTCTTATTTATACTTTCCAAGTGCCTTCCTTTAGGGACCATATTCTAACTGTTTTACCCATCTTCCCTCTTCTAAGGATAACCCACTTTATTGTTCCAATTACTTACCCATAATTAGTAAACTCATAACTTCTTTTTGCAATTAATTTATTTTTAATTATTTTCTTATTGCAACAACTTTACCCATAATTAACTCCTAGTTGCAACCACTTTGACTAGAAAACTTCTTGATGAATTTCTAGAATACTTTAGAATAATTCACTTCTTGTTGACCTTCTAAGGGTTTCTAGAATATTCTTAAGGGTCCTCCAACTTCACAAATCCATATCTCCTCAATCCTAAGGAACCATGTGACGTACCACATATCACTGAAAAAATCACGGCATGTATTATCCATCTATGATAGTCTTCCCTGCAATTACAATATCCTTCTTGTCCATATTCCTTAATCAACTTAGGGTCCCATAACCACACCTATGGGGCTACATCTAGACTACATCAAATGCACCCAAATAACTCACCATCAATCTCGATCATACAAATGTGAATCAATTGTCCATCATCTATGGACCTCTCCAAGGGTTGACATCAATGAAAACCAACTATCCAACAGTCTATGTAACTGATATACGATCATCAACCAAATATAACCAAATCCACTCACATGGATACCAAAACCATCACCAATCATGTCAACCATGTACAAAAACATGTACCATATCATGCATCAACCATGTACCAAAATATCTTCCATACCATGTACAACAACCATGTACCATATCAATCACGTACAAAGATATACCATAAACCATGTACTATGAGATGTGCCTCATCCATATACCATATCACTCATGATATGTATCAATCATACCATACACCATGTACCAAAGATATAATCCAATGTATCCAATATATGCCTCAAGCATGCACCATAAAAACCAAGATCATATACCAAGTATATGCCTCACACATGTGCCATGCATCACAAATATGTTCCTCTAACAATGAACCATAACAACCATACACAATGTACGAAGGATATGTCTCAAGCACGTATCAATATCATCAAGAAATGTACCTCATACATGTACCAAATATATGCCTCACACCATGCATATAAGATGTGTCTCAAGCATGTGCTAATGTCTCAACAAGATACCAAATACATGACTCAAGCATGCACCATAACATCACCAACATGTAACCTTCAAAACATGCATATAGACATACCTTTAAACTTGTAGATGACATGGTTCACTGTGGTATAGACCTGTAGATCTTCCTCAGTCTCAACAACCTAGTACAAGCATCCTTCTTCAAATATGGATTAGCCTCATTGGACATATTCCAGTTATCACACGGGGCCTCGCATGACAGGAACTAAGAAACCTACAAGGGTGCCTTGCGAGACGCCAATAATCTGACCTGCGGGGGTCATTCGAACTAGGTTTTATTAGAAAACCCTCACTCTCCTCTACAGTCCTGAAATTTTCACCTTCACACTTCTTGTGTTGCCTCAGATTTTCTACCTCAAATTCACCAAATAGATCAAGTGTGCTCAGATGGAAGATATTCAATAAAGTTGTGTATTCAAATGAGAGGCTTCTTGTTGTGTATTTATACTTTGTTAAGTGACCTCTTTCCTTAACTTTAGGGTCGACATGTTATAATTTTTCTACCCTTAATTAATGACTTGTTACTTCTTTTTGCAACCGTTTAGGGGATTCCTCGGGGCTTCCAACTTCATGACCTCACAACTCCTCAATCGTGAGGAACTACGTGACATACCACCTACCATTGGAAACGGTGTGACGAGGACTATCCATCTATGAGTGTGTTACATGCATTTACATTGTCCTTCATTTCCTTATTCCTCAAACAACTTCAGGCCTCATGATCACACCTTTGGGTTTCTTGTAGACTTCTTCAAAGTGTCTTCCCGTGAGGGCCATGCTTAAAGCTACGACATAAGGGGACCACTTTGGAGACTTGTTAAATTATACCCATTACTTCTATATGCTTTTAGAATTCCTCTAAAGTTGACATCAATGACAATCAATTTTCCAACAGTAGATTTATTGGTGCATTCAAACACAAGTTTATAGGAGATAAGGTGACACTTTTTCTATAACAAATTAATTAAAATACAGTCAATTATTACACTTTTCTATGACTTAGATCCATCAAAAAACAAATTCTAGATGTTAGTATTTACATTCAAGTTAGTTGAAATACTAGTTTCTACATAAACTATGGTACAATTATCATTTTCTCCAAGCTAAGTGCAACAAAGGATTTTGAGTTATTTTTCAAATTCCAAGGGATATTATTTTGCTGCATAATTTCTAATTTTAGTTTAAAGAAGATAAAATCCTAGAATTGAATGCATGAATTGTATCAGTTCATTGGATCCTTCCAATTCTATATCTATATGCTTCATATGAGCCTCTTGATCAATACAAACTTGGTTTTATTGTCCATTTAATGGTAACCATAGTTGAGAACAATTTGTGGAAAAATATCCTTGCAACTTCTAAGACCAATCCCTGCTAAAAAAAGACCATAATATTCAATAATATCAACAACAATAATGTCTATAATTTGGTATAACATTTGGTTATAAGCTACCTTGATTAGAAGATATTTAATCTCCCTAATAAATTTAGCATTTGACTTGTCTAGTTGAATAATCCAATTTGGTATAACATTTGGTTATAAGCTACCTTGATTAGAAGATATTTAATCTCCCTAATAACTTTAGCATTTGACTTGTCTAGTTGAATAATCCAAGCGAGACACTTCTTTGGAGTAGTATTTATCTTGTTGCATATGTTAAAAAAAGGAATTACATTTGAGGATGCTCCTAAATCAACCAAACAATTATAAAAATTGTTATTGAATATTTAAAAGGTCAATAGAAAGGTCACGGTTTGGGATTTGGATTGATTATCAATAATAGAAATATTCACAATAGCTTTGTGTCTTGTCTCATAATTTGGTTTTACTAGAAAACAAGGTTTTTTTTGCTTCAAAAATTTCCATTGTTTTTTGAGGTATACCAAGATATGTTTTGTAAGCTTGTGAAATAAGGTCTCTTTGTTGAGGGATATTGTAGATGTCAAAAAATGAAACATTTTCTTTGTTTTTCTTCATATCCTCAATCACATTGTAATCCATGCTCATCCAAGGTATGTGTGTCACTACTATTTTCATGGGTGAGACAAGAACTACAATATTATGGTTTATGGTAGGTTGGGATGTAGAAGGATTTGAAGGAACACACCCCTTAATTCTTAGGTTGTAATCTCTTTGTACTATTTGGGTGGTCTAAATGTATTATAACATTTTATTTTTCTTCCTCTTTAAGTCCAAGAGACATGTCGCATAGGAACATTGTTGCCTCCCATGATTCTTTTGCTTCCATACTTCCTCATTTTCAACTTCTTGAATAGGTACCTCATTCTATTTTTGTTGACCGAGAAACTAGTTTGAAAATAGAGTCATGGAATGTAGCCATTGAGGAGATGTTTTTTCATAATGATTTTCATGATAATATGTACAGTAATTTTCCATACTTATATCCTCTAAGTTAAAGTTAAAATTTATAGGTTTGGGTGGCTTTGAAGAAGTGATAGATTTCCTATAGAAATGTATGCAAGTTATTGAATTAGAAGTGCCTTCTCCATAATTCTTTTTCAAATCCATAATCTCATTTGATAATTTATTAACCAAATTTAATACACTCTCCATGTCTACGGGGTCCTTATCCTGAATCTTAGTGTTTGTTTTAGAGGGTGGTTTGGGTAGAGAAATGAATTTATTAGGGGTAGTTTTAGTTTCCCCATTTCTTGGATTTCCTACCAAGCTCAACATTTATTTTTTCACATTATTGTCTTCTTCAAAAATTTATGCTAATGTACTTTTACCATCTCTCTTAACAAACATGGAAATGGATTCATACGAGGAAAACGTATAATAATAAAGAACTACTTCTTCAACTAGGGAATACTTTAATGAGAATTTATTTAAGATGGTGGTCAATCGTTGGTTACAATATTTTATCATATTAATTGATATAAGTTATTTTAAAAGTGAAACTCGGGTAGATTCATCACCAAACTTACGAATGAATGTTATTTCAAAATGATTATAATTACTAATGGATGCTATGGGTAGATTGAAATACCATGTAGAATATTTTCTCTCAAATGTTTAAGGAAAATGTTTGCATACCACATCTTCATGTTCCACATTCAATAACTCAACAACCAAATAAAAGTTTATAATCTGGTCCTCTAGTGAATCTGTTTTTTTAGATCAAACTTTGGAAGGATATATTTATATGTTTGGGAAGATCATGGAGATGTCTTACTGGATTAAGGGAATCTTGGGCTCTTCAAGCAGGTAATTGAGGTTAGTTTACTTCCATTTGGATAGTGAAAATCTGTATAATAATTTCACAAGCTTACTTGGAAAAATATGAGTCAAAATACGGTCTTGAAGGTTTAAAGAATGAGATGTTGAAGACGAAAGAGATGGTGGGATTGCATTTAAAGGTTTCATAATTTAATCAAGTGTGAGATCAATCAAGTCTTCTACAATCTCAATGATGGTCTCTAAATTATTTTGAATGACACTCTTATTAGTTCTCTTTCATCTATGGAGTAAGGGATCAATGGGAAACTTGTCAATTTTCTTAGCATATGCTTGCTTAAGTTGAAAAAACTCATTAACTTCTTGATTAGGAATAACATAAAATGTTTCAAGTTCTATAGAAGTAGGATTCTCAAAATCAACATTCGTGCAGGATTAGTTATCTTTGAATCACCAAAAAGATTGCAACCTAAATTATGTTGTGAAAAATTACTTTACAAATTATCTCTATCATCCATACAATGAAAGAAATCCTTCTATCACCAAAACTATTGACAATGATAAATGGCACTATGTAATAAATAGGGGATATACCTAATGAAAGGTCCCAATTAGACATTACATTGTTTGGAATAGGGAACCAATTGAGATTATGGCACGACAACCTTTACTAATTTTTTTTGGGAGGGGTTATCGATTGTGGCTTAGTCCACCGCTTAGGTTTCTCTGAGATGCAATAATTGAAATGCAACTATTCTAATATTCAAAATGAAGAATAATTCCTAGGATTAACTACAAAAACTAAGGGGATAAACATAGCACCAAATATATCACTACTCTATATATTTAGAAATAAAGTTACTATGGAAATAAAAGTAGAAAATTGAATATCTAGGTGCATACCAAAAAAGTATGAAAATGAGCAACTGATTATAGTACTATTCTTATAGATATAGACAAATGATTTGTGAGATAAAAAAAAAAATAAGGCATATTTATCATACATGAGAAAAGTCTACAATGTAAAAGCAAATGCTTACACCTTTCCAAAACTCAGTAAAATAGTAGAATAAGTTCTACAAATCATAATCTTCAAAAATAAAGTGTCTCCAAAATAACGTGGCTAGCACTGGATTCTCATTCAATTATTTTCTAAAAGAGTTTACAAAATTGCAAAAGAAAAAGGCCCATCTCAATCGATTTTCCCATACTTATACAAAAGGAAGAATAGGAGAAACCCATTAGTTTGACACATCTTGCTAACTAATCATTTTCCCTTCTTGCATGTTGGGTTTCCCTGTTGTATTGTCATTTTCTCCTATATGAGGGTTTTATTCCTACTACATGTTCAAATCCCCTCCTTGGATACTTAAATCCCCTTCTTTAGAAGAGTGCCCCACTTGGCTTAATGAAGCTTCCTCCATCTTCTTACATAAGTTTTCCATGCCTCAAAATTTTGATTTAGAGAATCTCCCTAGGAAAAATTACATTGTTTAAATGGGGATTTATAGGAAGAAATACTTTGCATTAATGTTTTCCTAAATTTATCCATATTAGGTAGCAAAGTTTTGATCAATTTTATGTCCTTGGTAGAAGCATTGATAAACTATGGCTACTTCATCAACTTTGAGGAGAGACTTGTTTTTGGTACTAATATAATCATCCAGGTCCTTAAACACCTCTATTTGTGGAAAGAAACTGTATTTTGGTCCAAATGAAGGCAAATGGAAAGTGTTTTCCAATTTCTCTATGACCTGCCAAATTATAGCAGAGTTTGTTACTTCATGTGTAATCCCCTTGAGAGCATTGTGATACACGTTCTTCCAATATAAGAGTTTCAATAGGGACTTCCTCTAGGGAGGATTGTTAGTCCCTCACTTTACCAAATTATAATCGAGCTCGTTAGTAGGCAAGTTATCATGCTTGAATATGGGCCATGAGATTAGCTATATCTTGGCCTTGGGCCTGCACATGTGCTCTATCATAGAATTCCATTTCCACTTTGTTTATCCCATTTTGCACCCTGAATTCACAGTTAATAAAATATAAATTCTGATATTTGTTGGACTTGTCATAGTTGACTTGTTTTTTTCTCTCATATTCCTTTATTTTTGTTTCCACATCCACAATCTAATGAATATTTTCCTATGCAATAGATAAACCAATAAAATTAGAGGAATACAGACTCAAATTTCTTGTATCCATCACCACAGTCTCAATGGTGAGCACTATTTACAATCCATGTTGATTCTCCTTTATTTGTGCTTCTTGATAATCACTTTCTTCCTTTGTTTATCAAATATAAACAATTCTAGATTGGAAACGTCGTCTACTTGTGTTGGAATAGGGCCATTACCTATTGCAACCATTCCTATACCAAAGGTATTGGAAAATGTTTGAGTTGTGATTTTTTCTTCCATTGGTTAAGAATCGTGTTGCTCCATATTTCCCTCATTGTCATTGGTCTGTTGTGCCAATTCTTGTCCTTATTTTCTTGTCTCTTATGTATAGGTATCATCCTAATTTTTATTCCTTATTTATTCTTGTATTATCTTCTTCTCTTTGGATTTATCCTTGACTTGTATTTTAGCTAGCTATTGTATCTTTATTTTTTCTACTTCAGCCTCAAATTTTAATTTGTCTTCTCTATTCCTAGTTTTTTTTACTTCATTTTATCTTTCTTCTTCTTTGTCTCTGCATCAACTTTGGATTTTTCCTCTACTTATTATTTTTTCTTGGCTTTTGCATCTTCCTTGGATTTCCTTTTATCTTCTACATTATTTTCCAACATTTCAAATTTTGATTTAGCATCAACCTCTTTCTCTCTTTCCAATTCCTCTTCCTTTGCTTCTTTTATTTGTGATTATTATTTTCTTATGGTCTCATCTTCTGCCTTTGCTTTCTCTAATGCTTCCAATCTTATATTTTCTCATTATTTTCTCTTTTCCTAGAGGGATTGTCTTTTGGAAATATCCCTTTCGACTTCCTCTTTCTTCTCTCTCTCATTTTCATCATCAATAACTTCTATATTATTTATAACCTATTCATGAGTTAATGTTATTTTGTGAGGTTGTTTATCTTCGTTCTCTTCATGCTTTTAGGGGAAGAATATATTCATCCAAAATCTATGTTCAATACTAAAGGGATCATGCATTTGACTACTTTCTAGCTTAAAATGATATTTATCAATCTTCTCTCCTTCCATCCTAGCCCAAGTAGAATCTATTAGTCCATGCATGCCTATATATAGATGGTATGTTGGGCACAAGTTATTTTTATGCTTCATTAGGAATGTGTTAAAACCATGCAAAGTGATTTGATATCTGATTTCTTGAATTAGAAACTTGTTTGGCACATAATTTAGAAGACTATGTGGTGACTATGTAACATCACGGATCATGATATAAGTGGAGTATTCATTCAGGCACCAATCTCGAATTTCCTTTAATACTTCTATGGATTCTATAGATATATTGGGAAGGGTTTGAAAAATATAATCTCATAAATGGTGCCAATAAACCATCACATATGAGAGAAAAATCATATTTGTACGTGTTCTTCCATAAATCCTTGAAATAAACATGAACAAAGGGTTTTTTAGGATACCAATACTAGCCTAATATTGTGAATGTGTTAGAGGCACACATCACATCCAATAGATAGGAAGACATATAAAACTCTAGGTTTCCTAAGAATGAATATGTTTGAGCGTTTCCTATAGGTTATGCTAGTGTGTTGGATAAGATGGTTGCCCGGTTGAAAAATTTTCCCCTCTTAGTTATATCATACACCATTGGCATGCATCCTATCCTCACATTGTTATCGTGCAAACTGTAGGTTGACAAAGCCCGACCCAATCCACAATATGGTGATAATTATGGTAGAGTCTACCCACTGTCACCTTAGCTAAACCCTCCCCTCTCTATAGTGAAGGAAAAATCCTACACAAGGGAGGAATCTTAGGTGACCCTAGGGGGATTGAGACGGAGGGTGGAGAGATGATAAGTGAAACCAATATAGGTCAATGATAGAGATGATGGAAGGCTGGAAAATGAGTCTTGTAGAAGGACAGATGATTTCCAAGTTATAGATACCTGCAAAACAATGTTATCTCTGCCCAAAACAATACAATTAATGGATATATAAGCCTTTAAACCAAGGGGAACAAGCAAGAAACCTTGATTTCCAAAATCTGCATCAGTTATATAAATATATATCAGCAAAATAAAATGACAATTGAAGCAAATTTAAGCATCTAAAATATAGTACAAGGTATCAGAAATAAAGCTATCAAAGACTAGTCTGACTTCCAATGATTAGAGTGATATTTTTATGGTGATTATGGTTGTTTATTAGATGTTATCAGAAATTTATTATAACAGCCAAGAATCTGTAGCGAACAATTTCTACAGAAGCAAAATACAACCACAAAAATTAGCAAGCAATCCGTAAAAAATATAGACAATGAGCAGTAGAACAATAATATATGTTTACAAGTAAATTTCAGCAGTTGGTAAGTGTGCAACAAGTAAAAGAGAGAGTTTTATGCAGACCTAATGGTTGTATCTTTAATTTTATAATATACAAGAGATAAAACATAGCACAATAGAGAGAGAAGATGAATTTTCCCAAGAGGGGCGCAAATTTCAGCCAAGAATCCTCTCTAAGATGGGAGAGTTATGATGAAAATGAAATAGGAATGATCCTTATTTATACAAATCCTCTAAAACGTGTTTGTTCACTTAAATTTAGGGTAAACCACAAAGTAAGAGGCCAACAACCCTTACTTTTCCCCTTTACAATATTAAGTTTAAATTTAACTTAAAAATTGCACATAAGAAACCCCAAAGATGACGTCAACCCTCTTTAGGGTGATATTTTGGCACTTCTAGCAATTCGTTGGAGCTTGGAGGTGAAACATTGGGCCTCCAAAGGCGTCCCTATCATGTGCTAATGTATCCTCCATTAAAATCTTCCAAGTGTCAAGTCAACCACACCACCACTCCAAACCATATCCCTAGGCTGACATCAAGCCCTCCAAATGTGATGTTTTGACTTCCAAAGGCAAAACGTTGGGCTTGTAGGGGCTAGGTGAGGTCATCCAAAGTTTCTCTCAAGCCTCCAAAGGTCATCATCATCATTTGATGTGCAGGCCATGGTATCTACCTTGTGGGATTCATGCCCCAAGGAATCCTAAGCTAGGCTTGTTCCTCCAAAACTATCCACCAATAAAGGCCATGCAAAGACAATGAATACGCCCTCCAAGGATATGAAGTCAAACATATCATGATAATTAAATCAAATCAATAAAATAGTCACCTAAGCATGTGCATCAAAAAACACCTCATCAAATTAAACAAGTGCTCAAAGACCCTGTGCAACTTTCCAAGTTTAGGTATGGGAAGGTTGACAAAGTGACCTATTGGGTGAATCATCCCCTAACTCAAAGAGTATTTCCCAGATGGATGCCCCCTATAATCCATGTGTATAATATGAAGTGGATGGGGGAAATACTTTTGGGCATGGGGTTCATGACATACAAGGGATCACAGTGTCTCATTTATGGGTGCCTTTGTAGAGGATGTGTTGCACCTTCATTTTCAATGCATCCTTTTTCCAATCGCACTTATTTCCTTTTGTTTTTTAAATGTGTTTCCAGGTTGAAAAAAAGGTGGGGATTCTACCTAATCATGAAAAACATTGCACACCTTGACTCTACCTTGGTCACATTATGCTTCCCCAAATTGAATACAATGTGTGGGACTTATACCTAATCATGAAAAACATTTCCCACACACACTTTACCTTGGTTGGAATTTTGCATTATTATTTTTCACGAGTCCCATCAGTTTCTTATGAGAGACATTCCATTATCCTCGGGATCCCTGGGTGAGCATTTAGAAGGTTTATAATTTGATTTTATCTTTTTCCAGCTACAAATATTTGGTCCTTCAACCCCTTCTTCTCGTGAAATGAGGGACAATCCCTTCTTGGCTAGTACACCCAAAAATACCAAAAGATGAGGAGGTAAGGGGATGAAGTGTGGAAAATAGTAAGTATGATCGGGAATGTCACAATGACTTGTCAAGGGTACCTCCCAGTAGAAAACTCATACCTAAGGGTGACCACTTACTAGGGAGAAATGTCAACCATTGAGGTGAAATGGGGCAAAGTGTAAATGTGTTGAACCTACACAGAATAGATCTAGCTAGAAAATAATACACACATTTGCAGAGAGAAATTGAGAAAGAAAAAGCAAGATAGAAAGAATGGAAAAATTTGCATTAACCATATTCCACACTCAAAGAGTGAATAATTTTCAATATATATAGAATAAATGAGTAACTAATGAGCCATAGTGGTGGTCTAGATTGATCTGGACGCACACCAACAATTACAAGAGTAAACTGCCACCTAGTCTAGTCTCTTAGGTAGTTACGAGAGTGAACTGCCACCTAGCTGAGTTAACTAGTCAACTGGTCTTCAGTTAACTGACTGAACAAAGAATAGTGAGTTGGTGATGATCCCAATGTTGCATGGTGACAAAACCAATGCAACATCTAAACTCAACTCAACTAGTCAAACTGAAGTGTCAACTGAAAGAGAATATTCTCCAGGTGGA
>ML799869.1:18014-39811 GCA_009831015.1 Picea engelmannii | reverse complement strand
CATTCATTGGGCCTTACGACATGGTCACATATCGTTTCATATAACTACGGTCCGGGGCTAAGCCCCGACCCGACCCCCGCCCATTCACATATTGCAACGACTTTATAACAAATGCATTGGGTTATATATTAAGTCACAAGTTATGGGTGCATTGGTCGGACGGTTATATAAAGGTTTATATGTGGGGGGAGGTCTCGGGGTCGAACCCTGCGGACTCCCATTACATTTTATATAGCAATATGAACCAAACAAATGGGGGACACGAGGTGCCCATGGATTGGGCCACGTGTCTCCTTATTATTCGCCTCCAACCAGACACGTGTCAACTTTCTATTCGCCATCTAGCAACCAACGACAATCTGCCACGTCACCATCGTACGTTCATACGGCATTTCCACGTCACCGTACGGACTGTACGGAAAGGTATAGTCAGCATCCAAAACTTTTGCGTGTTTGCCTTGGCGAATAGATCACGATATCTTCTCCATACGGACTCCATTTGAGAAAGTAAATATACCGTCGGAATCAGGAAGACGAGACGGACGCAATGGCATTGTTTTCGTCACATTCCGAGCACTTTGAAAATTGAGCAAAAATTAATCCCCTGATCAAACATAGAAAATAAGGCACACCTGGTTTATCTTGAAAACAAAATCAAAAAATTAATGGATTCCTTTTATAAATTTGAATTGAAAATTAGTTTTGAAGGATGAAAATATAGACCTTGACTTAAGGTGGATAGTATCATAGAGAATGTAGAGCTTGAATTTTGAGTTCAAGTTTATGTTTCAAACCCATGTTGATTTATGGGACATAAGGGTTTGAATTTGAAATGAACAGAAAAAACCTATCCAGGTTTGTGGCATCTTTCAAAATATATTTGTAGGGTAAAAAAAAGGAAATAAGAGCTACATGCAAGTGGCCCATGTAGATGTGAACGCATTTTGCGAGGGTGGAAAGAATAAATATATTGGGATAAATGCAATCATTACCTAGATTTGAACTAGAAATAACTTCAATGCAATATGGATAATACCATAGGATAAAACAAAATAAAATGCACCTAACTAGCTCATTTTAAAAGTATATCCTACTAAGTGAACAAGATTTCTTCAAAATCAAGTATCTATTTAGAAAATATAAAGATTGCCTCTTGGATTCCTCTTTAGTTTCAAGCATTATGAAGGGAGGTCAATCATTGGTTCAATGCATCAATTATTTGAACAAATGAACTTTTTACATTCAAACTTCAAACCTCTATTTCTAAAACCCAAAGGGAAAGTTTGCATTTATTTCTAAGTTTGAAAGGTGGTGGTGCAAACTATGACACTGCCAAATCAAGATGATGACAAAACATGCCTTGAATTCTCATTGATATATGCATTATACCATGCCTTATGGAGTCCAATTTGAACTTTAAAATTTCAAACATGCAAAGAGTTAGAAAACAAGGGGATGATTTGAGAATTGGAGTCGATCGAAGAATCGAGACTCGTTCTCACTATCATTCAAAGAGAGAGCAGTTGATTTTTCCATATGACCCAATCATGAAATAAGAGAAATATTTCATGAAGAGGAGGTATAATTCAAAGGTTTGGACCAATTAACAATCGAACTTAGACATTCTTAACAAAATATATCATCTGGGAGAAAAATTTCAAAGGTTGAAGAGGCTTGAAAAACATCAAAGAAGTGAACAAGAATGTTGGTGGCGAGGGGGGTTGATTTGGAAATTGAGTTGATTAACAAATCAAGACCTACCCACACTAAAGTCCAAGGGAGGAGGCCCTGATTTGGAGATCATGAAGGGTTTGGTAAACAAAAGAAAATAAATAGCCCAATTTTGTAGTTGTTCATGATCTAAAAAAAAGGGGGAGAAAGCTCAAAAAGGGGGAAAAAAAAAGCATTGCATTTGAACTTGGAAAAAAGCACTTGCAAAAAAAATGTGAACGCGAACCAAAAAGGAAGGATCAAATTTAAAGCTTAAATATGGGGCCCTAATTTATAAATCAAGGTTAATTTCAAAATTGGGGGAACAACTCAGCAAATGAAAGTGAAGAAGGGTCCCGATCCAGGAATTGGGCCCAGTATGAAAATTAGAAAGTGTGAAGAAAATTACAAAATATGAGTTAAAAATTAGAAGTTGAGTTCAAGAATAATTTGGTTTAGAATTAGAGAAAAAATAATTTGAAATGAAGGAAACTCACCACAAAAAAAAAAGGGAAAATGAACAAAGGAAGAAGAAAAGATGGAAAAAAGGGGGCTTGACATGACAATCAAGGTCGATATGAAAATCAGGAGGAAAAAGCGGTTACCTAAGAAAGAAAGGGCATGATTTCAAAATCAGAGAAAAAATCAAAAGACAAGCAAGCTAAAGAAACCCTAAAAAAAGAATCACATCAAGTAAAAATGAAACCAAGTTGTAATCAAAAGAGTGAAACATGACAAGCCCAATTGACTTATTCATCTAAAAGGAATGAAAATAGATAAACCTACAAAGCGATGATGAAATGTGATCAAATATAAAACCAAGAAGAAGGAGGGGACCCTAATATTTGGGAAAAATTTGAGGAGGTTGTTGAGGGTGCTACCCCCTCAAGCTAGGGGTAACTAAGGAGATGATGTCTCGAGGCCCTCAGGTAGAATACATGGAGTGTCAAGATCTAGATGACCAGCTAAGGCCACATTGAGCAAATAGAGCTCTTCCTCTCCACCACACATGACCATCCTGTTATCTCCCAATAAAAACTCATTTTTATTTAAGTCTTAGGTGGTTAATTGAGTTTTTAGTCTCTTGAGTCATTCAATAAATGTGTCCTTCATTGATTTCAGTCATCAATTTTTGTTCATGTCAAATGAGGTTGATATATGACTAAATGGTCATAAAGGTCATTGTCCTAGGTTTATATGGTCAAAAGTCAAGTCATTTGTTTCCTAAAAGTGAGTCGGGGATAATAAGAGTCGGTTTGGGTCCTTAATGAGTCATCGTTTTCTTTAAAATCTTGATTTGACCTTCATTCTATCATTCCCCTCCATGATGACGAATTTGTAGCGCACTTGGCTACTTTTTTACTTAAATCACTACCAACTCAACGAGTGTTGTTAGCGCAACTCATCATTTTTACACATGGCGCACTAACAACTCAGGGGGAAAACTCTGTTTTTAAATTTGAAAGATTATGAGGTAAAAAAGTATATCAAGAAGTTTTCTAAGGTTCTCAGACCGCCATCAAAGTGTTCAAACCTTCTTCTATAGCTGTATCTCTCCATCAAAGGGAAAGTTACTAAGGTTAGGAAAACAAGTAAAGTTGTTTGTCCTTAGAATTCTCTTCTAATTTTTTCTGTGCAGAAGTGTTTACAGAAGGTACTCGCACATATGATGGCTCCAAGGAATGACCCCATCCCTAGGAAAAGGTTAGTCTCTGTGGTCATATTCGATCCCACCGATACCAATCTAATTGAACAAAACCCTAACCATGTGGACTCCTTCAAGCGCATGGGATGTTGGAGGTTTTTTCATAAGCTCGAAGGATACCATCTGGAGGTTTCAAAATACTTTGTGAAGAATTACAAAAATGGAAAGACACAAGTTGGACTTTTGGAAATCCATTTGACTGTGGATTTGATTGCAGAGGTGATTGAGATCCCTAAGACAGGGGAATTATGGTTCAAGGTAAGGAAACTAGAAAAGGAGCACTGGTGTCAAGATATGCTCAAGCCTGAGCATAGGGGAGATGACTTGGTGAAAGGTGTGCCAAGGAAGTGGTTGTTAGAGGAATATGATAAGCCACTCTTCATCATTCAGAGATTTGTTACCTGTGAAGGAAGATATAGCTGGATTTTGCAATACCATTTCAAACTTCTTCTTCATTTCACTGGTAAGAAGGAAATAGACTTACCTTATTTCCTTTTCATGAGTTTGCAAAGAATGATTTTGTTTGCACAATGAAAACTCGATAAGCTTCAAAAGTACATTTTTCACCGCACCTTAATAAATCTCATAGTCATTGAACAATTGAATAAGGAAGGGAAGAATTGTACCACTTTCCTATTTGTATCTAACTACCAAATTGACTTGCCTCTTTCTCCTTCAAAACTCAAAACTCCTAAGAATAAGACTACAACACCTCCCACTACTCCCCCTGCAACATCATCTGAAACACCACAGTCTTTTTCTTCTTTTGCCCCCTCTACTCCCTCACTTGAAGTAGCGTGGCCTTCTACTCCCATTGTTTCCTCTGCACCTAAAACACCACAGTCTCCTCAAGACCACATTCCTCAGGAACCTTTACCTGTCCAAGTATATAAAAGAAATAAAAGAAAAGGAAATGCTAAAGAGGTGGTTCTTGAAGAACAAATAGAGCCTCATTTGGAGCTTCCTCCAATAGATATTGAAGATAATCCTCAGAGTATCCAAGACATAATTGATACACCAACCCTCAGAAGTTCATCCAGGAGAAATCTTGTATTAGCAGAGGAATCTCATCAAAACACTAATGTTATATAGCCTAGAACTAGGTTATCAAGAATCAAAGTTTCTTCTCTTGAAAAGGAAGCACTTGAGGCCATAGTTCAATTGAATGAATCTCCACCAGAGTCAGCTCCAGAGATAGATCAAGGGCCTAAAACTAATTGGGCTCAATTATTCAAGGATGCAGACAGATAGATCAAAGAAGTTCAGGAGAATAATCAGAAGCTACATCAGTAGATGGTCACACTCGACATACAACTTTCAAGTCAAATAGATGAACTAGAAGGGGAGTGTAACCAGCTAAAGAGGAACATCAGAAAAAAAAGATGATTCAGAGGAAACAATTGGTTAATCTATACAAACAGAACCTCATCCTGAGATAAGACAACATAAAGCTAGTTGAAGACTTATATTTGGCCAAGAATATGCTTAGCAACAAGAATTTGGCTATCCTCCTAAAAGAAACTACTTCTTCTAGTTCTCCCAAGCATGGTGATTGATTCAGAGATTGTTTCAAGGTTTTGTGATTAATGGTTGTTGACCTATGATGAACTAAGATGTTTTGAAGTCTAATGAAGGTATGGAAATTACTTTAAGGAAACATGTATGGGTATATCGCTATTGAGATGAAGTCTGAGTAATCTCAATAAAGATAAGGAAATTGCAGTAATATGTGTTTTGATAAGACAAACTCTCATCCTTCAAGAGCATTTTCAAGCAATTGTGAAGTTTTTTGGCAAAAATGGTACCTACAGGAGTTTGTAGCACAGACTTTGTTTTCTCTATGTAGTGTGCTACCAACTTCTCAAGCTTTTGCGTGTAAGATTTTTGGTCAAAGTTGACCTGATTTTCAGAATTCAATGGGTGAGTCATTGCTCTAGGTGTTAGACAAAGGAAATGAAGGACTTCTCCATCCACGAGGAAGCTCAAGTGGAGCTAAATATTTGGAATTCGGATGGGATACCTATCCCTTAGAAATAGGATCTCATCCTACATTTTTGCATCAGTTTAGATTTGATCTGATAGATGTCATTCAGATCCATCTTTTGAGGATCTTAGTCAAATTTGTAAAACCTATATAATCCCATTGAGGCATCATTGTAAAGGATTTGAGATTGAAGACTTGTATACACACTTTTGTTGTAAAGACCTTGATATATATATTGTAATGATAAGCTTCTTTCATTGATATTGTGCAGACCTCTATTCATCTTTTTTATTCTACATTTGTGAATTGAATGTTATGTTCATTTCCTGGTTTACTTAATGATTGATGACTATTATCTTATCTCTGCATTAGTAAACTAAGATCAAAAGTCTTTTGCTGGTTATATTCGACCTGTTACATGTGTTTTCAATATATGTAATGTTTTTGACATAGTTAGCATTCTCCATCCACTTGAGTTATATAAACCATCTGATCAATAGCTTTTGAAGGCCTTATTTTTTCTAGATATGTTCAAATCATCTTGAGTGAAGGATTGAGTGTGTGAGTTATTCATTTTTTATCCAATTTTCCATACATTATTGAGTATTTTGATTAAGTTACCAGGCTCTCTTGATCTACAACCTAAAGAGACTCTTGGAGTGATAAGAAATTGGCATCGTTGTTGGGGAGAGGAGTGTGAAGCAAGATTCCATGGGAGACGACATAGTCCCATCTTTTGATTATAGACAAAGGCAGGGCATTAGTTTGGTTGTAATATTCTATTTGGTGACTCCATTGGTACAATGTGGCTCCTAAGAAGGCACATACTCGATAAAATCCTCAGTAGCCACTAATTGATCCAGTATCTGATCTTGAGAGGATCAACAAAGAAGGAAAGGCATTACAGAAGGTATCTTCAAGTTCAGGTATCTCTAGAAATCCCTCTATGTCTTTTCCATAAAATCCACTAATAAAACCAACACTTGTTGAAGCTATAAGCTCAAATATTGATAGTGAAAAATTAGTTTCAGAAGTTCAAGGATCTTCTGATATTACTCAAGAAGATAGTTCACCATTTGTTGAAGAAGACATTTGTTCATCCTCTATAGAATCTTCTCAATATGAAATTGAACCAAATTCAGACTACATTCATACGAATCTTCTTGCAGTTGAGCTTGTCTTACATGAATTGTCTATAAAAGGAGAAGAAAACATTGCCAAGTTATTGTCTGAATTTTACAGAGCTTCTTATTTCCCTTCTTCCATTGCAAGTCTAGAAATACCTTTTTCTCTCATTACCTCACCTTCATCTTCTATATCAGCCTTGATCTGAAAATGATAAAGACTTGTATTCTTGAAAATATTTGCAAGTTTTAATTCAAGTGTTCTTATGCAAATGGATCAATTTGCAAACACAACTTTTATAGAAATTACACATTCAAGATGCATATAATCAGCAGCAAATAACAGTGAACAGAAAACACATAACACAACAAATGATAAAGGAGTTCACCCCTCTCTTGGGCTACATCTCCTGGTCCAGCTTCCAATGGATCTTTTGTATTATTTGCTCAAAGTGATAAAATATGTGCTTTACAATGCTCAAAATGCCAAATAGATGGATCCAATGGCTTCAGAATGTCCAAAAACCCCTAGCTGGGCTTTTTCGGCACCTGATTTGGCCAAAAATTGAAGAACATAGGCTTCCTAGAAGTTCCCCTTCAAACTTGTTGTCTCTGGATCGCCAAAATGCACCTCTACGTCCTCAACCTAGCCTCTGCGCTCATATTTGTGTTAAAACCTAGCACCAGGTGCAACCGCAAAACCATGAGAACTGTAGGACGGTTAGGGCACGCCTAGCCCCTAACCGCCAAGCCATTGGACATGTGGCTTACCATGTGACCGCGCACACATACAAAAAGGGGCCAAGGATTTAAAACATATGGTAACGCCAAGTGGAAAAGTGTGTGGGGTCTGAATGTGCATGCACTGGTGGTTATATGGTGGATATATATATGACCAGGGGTCGGGACTTAGCCCTGGCCCGGACCGCACCCCAAATCAAAACAATTGAAATTCAAATAAATTTAAAATGGTATAGTGGTAAGAACCACATGGGTGGTGCGTCGGTTGGGAGGCCCTTCCCAAAGCTTTACCCCTGCCTAGAGGTCACGGGGTCAAGTCCTACCGACTACATAAGTTTTATCCATAGCCTAGGTGACACGTGGCGGCCCTTGTTTGGGCCACGTGTCACCAATCCATTCGCCACCAATATGCCACGTGTCAAACGCCAATTCATCCACATGACTGCCAACCAACACTTTCCACGTGTCGTACGGACATACCAACTCAGCTTCTGCCACATGTCATATGGCCCTGCCACGTCAGCATCCGTACGGACTGTACAGTCAGCACATTTGTTTTGCCTGTTTGACGATTTGAAAAGAACGTGATATCTCTCTCATCTGACATCTGTTTGAACCCAAACGAGTTGCATTGGGTTCGTGATGATGAGGCCTACGTACTCGTTTGATTTGAAGTGATTCTGAGGACTTTGAATTTTGAGCAAAATTTGATCCCCTGGATCAAGCCTCATCTCAATACCTAGTGATACAAACTTCCAGTACATCTACATCTACTACTATCATGGCAACAACAACTCAAAATATCACTAATATGGAAAGAATCATAGTTGCTATATATGCCCCATTAGTATTGCCAAATACTCTAAATGCAATGCCTACTGGAGACTATCAAAATTATATGCCAAAATTTTCAGGGACAGAAGAGGTCACAACTGAAGAGCATCATGAATTATTTTATAGTTATGTTGATAACTTAAATATCACACAATATGATGTATGGATGAGAGTTTTTGTGAAAATCTTAGATGGAGAGGCTAGGAGATGGTTTAGAGAATTAACCCCAGGATCCATTACAGGTATTGAAGTTTTTGATGATACTTTCTTAAAACAATGGGGGGATAAGAAGGATTTTCTTTGCTACATTACAGATTTTGGGAACTTGAGAAGGGAAAGTGGTCAATCAGTGTCAGAATTTACCAAGAAATTTAACCAGATGTATAGCAAGATCCCAGCTGAAATCAAGCCTACTTCTACCTCTGCAAAAATCACATATGCTAATGCTTTTGATTCTGAATTGTGTTTGATGTTAAGAGAAAGGAGGTTTGTTACATTGGATGATATACAGGATGCAACACTTGAAGTGGAATCTAACATCCTTGCTTCAGAGAAGTTGAAATGTAGAGGAGATAGAAGGAAATAAAGATGATTGAATCTTTGACCTTTGAATTGTCCAAGATGAATATTGAAAACAAGAAGCTTGTAAAAGGTAGAGATCCTAATGCTTTTATTCCTCGAAATCCAAATCCTTATAGAAGAAATAATGAGCAACATCATATTTTACAAAGGAATAGAAATGCTAATGAGGATCAGAATACCAAAGCCCCTTTTCAGAACACAGTAATGGAGGAAGATCAGCCAGAAGAAGATGATGAGATTCATTGTTTGGGAGATAAAGGTGATGCATATTTCTTGAAACAGTCCGCTTATGAAGAAGATTTGATTAGTCAGCGGGCTAATCAAGACTCAAATGATGGATTTATTTGTCAATTTGATGATCAGAATAGGTATAATATGAAATCTAAACAAAGTAATAATAAGAAAGATGAGAAATATCCTCCCAAGAAAGTTGTTTCCCCTGCAAAACAACAACCAAGAAAAGATCAGTCTCAAACAAAAGATCAAGTACTTCTTAAATCTCTTGTGCATGAGGTAAGAAACCATGACAAAGTTCCTTCCTCTTTTATCTTTGAATTAGAAATTCAGAAGGTTAAAATTCCCATACCACTCATGGAATTAATGAAGAATGATACCTTCAAACAAACCATCCTCAAAGACCTTGAGCTTAAACCCATGCCAATTGTTGTTGATTTTGTAAACCTCCAAGATGATAAGCCTATTATTGTCCTTAGTCCAATGGTTGAAGATCGTGAGGAAACCTCTCCACATTTCTATGTCTCCTTGAACATCCATGATAAAATTCTATATAATTTCCTTCTAGACACAGGAGCTTCTCATAACCTCATGCCAAAAGAATTCATCGGTGAGTTGGGTTTAGAAATTACCAAGTCTTATCATGATTTATGTTCATTTGACTCTAGGAACGTTAAGTGCCTTGTCTTGATTAAAGATCTAGCAATTTTTTTATCCCAGTTTCCCATGAGGAGCATGGTAATGGACATTGCGGTAGATGATGTGCCACCCAAATTTGGTATGCTCTTATCTAGAGCATGGATAAAGAGGCTAGGAGCCACCTTGCAAAATGACCCTTCTTATGCAATTGTCCCAGTCTTTGGAGGGGAACAAAGGAGATTGTATATGGAAGCACAATTAGCCTATATTATCGGTGATGAGAAGGAGCCTATTAATGATCCTATCTATTTAGTTGACACAAGTTTGGGGTCTTGTATACTTCATATTGATGATTCTCAGTCATCATCTTTGCAACTCAGAAAGCATATTTGTCAACCTTCAGAAATGGAAAGCACTCCTATATGGAGTATGTTCTTTGATGGTGCTTGTTCAAGAGAGTCTGCAGGTGTTGTTTTTGTTTCACCCTCCAAAGAAACAATTCATTTTTCCTTCAAGTTGGATTTCAAGGTGACAAATAACATAGAAAAATACAAATCCTTGGTCTTGGGCTTAAACATTGCTAAGGAAATGAATATTCAGGGGCTGAAAGTATATGGAGATGTTGATCTGATAATTCAACAAATCAAGAACACTTTTCAAGCCAAACATGTCAGGCTTAAGGCATATAGAGATGAGGTATGGAATCTCATTGATTCTTTTCTAGAATTCAATATTTCATATATCCCTAGAGCCATGAATCAACTTGATAACTCATTAGTTGTTTCAGATAGCACCTTTAATCCACCATTGCCAACAAAGCTTAACTATGAAATTCAAGTGAAATATAGACCCTCCTTGCCAGACAATGTAAAGTTTTGGAAAGTGGTTGAAGATGAGGAGGAATCAGTTAGGTTTTTGGAAGTTATAGATGAGTTTTCATCCCTCCATATAGATCATGAAAATGAAAATGTTGAAAAGCTCAAAAATCCTAAATTGAAAAACAAAATTGGACGCCATGATATTATTCAACTTCCTAATAATAAAATCCCAAGAGGATTAGTACCACTTGAGAAGATTTTTGACCAGAATGATGTGCCTTTGAAGCCTGATAAGAAAGATGAAGACCATGTTGTCTTTAAGTACAACTTAGGAGATGAACAATGCCCAAAAACCATAAATTTGTCCACGCAATTGACTGCAGAATAGAGAGTTGATTATGGTAGCCTGATGAAAGAATTTTTAGACATTTCTGCATGGGAGTACAGTGACTTAAATACCTATGACACTCAAGTGATTGAGCATAAAATCCCTTTGAAGAAAGAAGCCACTCCATTCAGGGAAAAACTAAGATCTATCAACCCTCTTCTTCTACCCATAATGGAAAAGGAAATTAAAAAAATATTGAATGCTCAAATTATCATTCCACTAAGATATTATGAGTGGGTTACTAATTTAGTTCTTGTTAATAATAAGAATGGGGAGATTAGGTTGTGTGTTGACTTCAGGAACTTGAACAAGTTCTCTAAGAAAGATAAATACCCTTTTTTGAATATGGAGCATATCTTGCAAAGAGTGTTTGCAGCTAGTGTTATCTCTTTTATTGATGGGTTTTCAGGCTATAGCCAAAACTCAGTACACCCAGATGATAGAGAAAATACATCCTTCACAACTCCTTGGGGTATTTTTATGTATGCCAAAATGCCCTTTGGGCTTATGAATGTCGGGGCCACCTTTCAGAGGGCCATGGACATTGCCTTTGTAGGTGAGAAGGATAAGTTTGTTTTGATATATTTGTATGATCTAACAGTGTTTTCTCACAGCCATAAAGAGCATTTGCATAATTTGAGGAAGACATTCTTGAAGGGCATAAGGTATGGGCTTTCACTCAATCCAAAGAATTCTTAGTTTGCATTGAAAGAAGGTAAGCTTATGGGGCACATAGTGACTACTGAAGGAGTAAATATTGACCATGCAAGAGTAGAAGCTATTCATAAGATATCAATCCCTATATCTAAGAAAGACATCCAATCATTTCTTGGAAATATTAACTTCATTAGGAAATTTATTCCTATTTTTGTAGAATTGATTAAACAAATCACTAGAATGCTAAGGAAAGATTCAGAAGTTAAATGGAATGATGCAGCAAGGGATACTTTTGAAGCTATCAAGAAAGATCTTATGTCATCTCCTACTTTGATCAACCCATACTATTGTAAATATTTCTATATCTTTTCATTTGCATCTAATGGCACCATTGCAGCAGTGTTACTTTAGAGAAATGATCAAGGGAAGGAACATCCAGTAGCATTCTTTAGAAAGACATTAATAGATGTTGAGGTAAAGTATGATCGTATTGAAAAACAAGCTTATGCTTTGATCAAGTCACTTAAGGCTTTTAGAATCTATGTTTTTCATTCCAAAGTTATATCTTATGTACCATCTAGTTCAGTCAGAGACATACTTATCCAACCAGATATAGATGGTAAAAGAGTCAAGTGGATTGCCAAACTCATTGAGTTTGACATTGGTATTAATCCAACTAAATTGATAAAGGGTTAGGGTTTGGCAAAGCTTCTTGTTGAAGAGAATTGTGAGGTGTTGGGTATTAATTTTATCAGCATAAATGCAGAGGATGCATAATCTGAAATCTCTATTGAAAGGTATATTCATTATCAGATAGTTTAAGCACACTTGTCTTCTTGTGAATGGTACAGCAGTATAGTACATTTTTTGCAGAACCTTGCAACCCCTCCAAAGATGAATCAAACACAGGTGAGAGCATTAAAACTCAAGGAAATCAAGTTTTGTATTAATGAAAATATTCTCTATTGGAAAGACCCCTATGGGATGTTGTTGAGGTGCCTTGATAAGGAAGAATTAGTTCAGTTTATGCATCATTTTCATAGCAGAAATTGTGGTGGCCATCACTACTAGAAAACTACATCCCACAAGAATTTGAGGGTTGGTTACTATTGGCCATTTTTATTTTCTAATATTTTCTCTTATGTAAAAACATGTGACAAGTGCCAAAGTTTCACTGGAAAACAGTAACTGAAATCTCTCCCATTGAAACTCATTTTAGTCACTGGACCCTTCCAACAATGGGGGTTGAACTTCATTGGAGAGATACATCCATCTTCAAGTGGCCATCATAGGTGGATCCTAGTAGAAACTGACTACTTTACAAAATGGATTGAGGCTATTCCTACCAGGAATGCCACTCATTCTGTAATTATAAATTTTTTGAATGATCACATTTTTGCTAGATTTGGCTGCCCCAAAAGACTTGTTACTGATAATGCAGTTCCTTTTAAAGCCGATGTTTTGGTGAAGTTATGTGAATACATGGGCATTCATCTTGCTCACTCGACTCCCTACTATCCTCAAGGCAAGGGCCTTGTTGAATCATCAAACAAAATCCTAGTGAGGATTATTAGAAAGTTGCTTGAAGAAAATCAAAGGAGTTGGGATTCTAAGTTAAAATTTGCACTATGGGCTGATAGAGTGAAAAATAATAATTCCATTGGCACTTATCCATTCAAATTAGTCTATAGAACTGAAGCCATTTTTCCTATCCAACTTGCACTACATGCTGCAAAACAATTTCAAGAAGAAGAAGGGGAACCAAATGATTTGGTTAGAAGGATTCTTCATCTTGTTGAGCTTCAGTAGGTAAGGGAGCAGTTACTTGAGAAGACAGAGTTACATAAGAAGAAGATGAAAGAGAGATTTGACAAAAATGATAAAGAAGATATTTTCCAAACAGGGGATCTTGTTTTGAAGTGGGATGCTTACAGACAGGATAAGGGCAAGCATGGAAAATTTGACATTTTGTGGACTGGTCCTTTTATCATCTCTCAAGTGTTGCAAAAAAATACTTTCCTCTTATAGAACCTGGAAGGTAATGAAGTATTTGGTGGCCCAGTCAATGGGCATTTTCTCAAAACCTATTTCTATTAAGTCTTTTCAAGCCTTCTCCATTGTAAATATCATTTATTTTTTTCAGTTTAAGACTCATAATAAATCCATGCCCAATGGAACAACAATTTCACTTATTTATAAGTTTTGTAGGTGATAGGAAAGGCGATTGGTAGTATGAGTTCTTGGAACCTCATAGGGAGGCTTCCATCCCCAATTAGAGCCATATGTTATCTCCCATTAAAAAATCATTTGTATTTAAGTCTTAGGTGGTTAATTGAGTTTTTAGGCTCTTGAGTGATTCAATAAATGTGTCCTTATTTGAGTCCAGTCATCAAGTCTTGTCATGTTAAATCAGGTTGATAGATGACTAAGTGGTCATCAAGGTCATTGTCCTAGGTTTCTATGGTCAAAGTCAAGTCATTTATTTCCTAAAAGTGAGTCAGGGATCATAAGAGTCGATTTGGGTCCTTAATGAGTCATCATTTTCTTTCAAATATTGATTTGACCTTCATTCTATCATTCCCCTCCATGATGATGATTTCATAGCACACCTGGCTACTTTTGTACTTAAAGCACTACCAACTCAGTGAGTGTTGTCAGTGCAACTCATCATTTTTACACATCGCGCGCTACCAACTCGGGGGGGAAACTTTGTTTTGAAATTTGAAAGCTTCTGAGGTAAAAACGTATATCAAGAAGGTTTTTAAGGTTCTCAGACCACCATCAAAGTGTTGAAACATTATTCTACAATTGTAGCTCACCATCAAAGGGAAAGTTACAAAGGTTATCAAAACAAGTAAAGTTGTTTGTCCTTAGAGTTCTCTTATAATTCTTTCTGTGCAGAAGTGTTTACAGCAGGTACTCACACATATTATGGCTCCAAGGAAAGACCCCATCCCCAAGAAGAGGTTAGGCTATGTGGTCAGATTCAAGCCCACTGACAGGACTCTGATTGAACAAAAACCTAATCATGTGGACTCCTTCAAGCGCATGGGATGTTGGAGGTTTTGTCATAAGCTCGAAGGATACCATCTGGAGGTTTCAAAAGACTTTGTGCATAATTACAAAAATGGAAAGACACAAGTTTGGACCCTTGGAAATCCATTTGACAGTGGATTTGATTGCAAAGGTGACTGAGATCCCTAAGACAGGGGAATTATGGTTCAAGTAAAGGAAACTAGAAAAGGAGGACTGGTGTCAAGATATCTCAAGCATGAGCATAGGGGAGATGACTTGGTGAAAGGTGTGCCAAGGAAGTGATTGTTAGAGGAATATGATAAGTTTCTCTTCATCATTCAGATATTTTTTACCTGTGAAGGAAGATATAGCTGGATTTTGCAATGCCATTTCAAACTTCTTCTCCATTTCACTAGTAAGAAGGAAATAGACTTACCTTATTTCCTTTTCATGAGTTTGAAAAGAATGATTTCATTTGCACAATGAAAAACTGACAAGCTTCAAAAGTACATTTTTCACCATGCCTTAATAAATCTCATCATCATTGAACAGTTGAAGAAGGAAGGGAAGGATTGGCCCACTTTCATGTTTGTATCTAACTACCAAATTGACTTTCCTCTTTCTCCTTCAAAACTCAAAAATCCTAAGAAGAAGACTGCAACACCTCCCATTTCTCCCTCTGTCCATCATCTGAAATACCACAGTATTATGCTCCTTCTACCCCCTCTGAAATATGTGTTTTGATGAGACAGACTCTTAGCCTTCAAGAGCATTTTTCAAGAAATTGTGAAGTTTTTTGGAAAAACTGGTACCTAAAGGAGTTTGTAGCGCAGACTGTGTTTTCTTTATGCAATGCTCTACCAACTTGTCAACCTTCTGCATGTAAGAGCTTTGGTCAAAGTTGACCTGATTTTCAGCATTCAATGGGTGAGTCATTGCTCCAGGTGTTAGACAAAGTCAATGAAGGACTTCTACAACCACGAGGAAGCTCAGGTGAAGCTAAATATTTGGAATTCGAATGGGATACCTACCCCTTAGAAATAGGATCTCATCCTACCTTTTTGCATCAGTTTAGATTTGATCTGATAGATGTCATTTAGATCCATCTTTTGAGGATCTTAGTCAAATTTGTGAAACCTATTTAAGCCCATTGAGGCATCATTGTAAAGGGTTCGAGATTGAATATTTGTATGCACTCTTTTGTTGTAAAGACCTTGATATATATATTGGAATGATAATATTCTTTCATCGATATTGTTCAGACCTCTATTCATCTTTCTTATTCTGCATTTGTGAGTTGAATGTTATGTTCATTTCCTGGTTTACTTAATGATTGATGATTGGTATCTTATCTTTGCATTAGTAAACTAAGATCACAAGTATTTCGATGCTTATATTCGACATGTTACATGTGTTTTCAATATATGTAATGTTGTGGACATAGTTAGCATTCTCCATCCACCTGAGTTATATAAATCATCTGATCAATAGATTTTGAAGGCCTTATTTTGTCTAGATATGTTCAAATCATCTTGATTGAAGGAGTGAGTGTGTGATTTATTCATTTTTTATCCAAATTTCCATACATTATTGAGTATTTTGGTTAAGTTACCAGGCTCTCTTTATCTACAACCTAAAGAGACTCATGAAGTGATAACACATTCATCGACAGGACCATAGCAACGTCCACCACACCAGCTTGGCCTGGAAAGGACAACAGGTCTTGCTTCATGAGGTAACAATTCTGGTCTCATGGTAAGTGTCACTTTAATAATTGAATCATTTGAGCATGTTGCAAAGAGTCCTTTCTTGATTATGAGAACATTTTCTTGGAAATTATACCTTTTTTCCTTATTTCACCTTGGTGGTTGAAACTTTTTCCTAGTAAGTGGGTCACCCTCAGGGAAAGGGTTTCTATTGGGGGGTCTTCTTGAAGGGTCATCATACCATTCCCACTCATCCTTACCACTTTCCACACTTCTTCCCCTTTGTTTCATCATCTTTTGGGATTTTGGGCTCATTGACCCCAAGAAGGGCTTGTACCTCATTTCATGGGAAGAAGGGACTAAAGGCCTAAAGGTGTTGTAGCTGCAAAAAGTTAAAATCCATAAATTATCTTTCTAGATGCTCACCCTAGGGTCCTGAGAGAAATGAAATGCTTCTCCATAAAAAAATAAAGTACCTTTAAAAAATAAAACATATAATTAATAAATGTCTTGCTTGTTGGGGGAATACATTTGCGGTATACTTTACTTTCGTTACAAGTGGAATTGTGGTGCTCCTTAATTTCCATTTCACATAGTACTCAATTTATCTATATGGATATCAGTGGCCACCCACCTTTTCCAACTAGCTCAAAACAGTTTTCTGGCAATTGGTAATTTACTATTTTTAGTAGTTTTCACTTCCGGATCCGTTTTGAGGCCCTAAACGATGATCTTTTGAAAAAATAGGTTTGCAACATTAAATTTCCTTCAATATTTCACCTAAAATAAATCTCCTCGGTGATACCTTTCCAACAGGCTATCATATGCCTAAAATGGAGATCGTATGCAAAAGTTACGACCCCGGGAAGTTGATGTACTAACTTACCCAAACCAGGCCCACATGACTTTTGATGCTTCATCTCCTAGGGTTAGGTTTTTGGATGTATAGGGTTTTTGAAATTCCTTCTTATTGTAAAAAGGTCTTCGGAGCCTCATTGTAATCATCTTCTTGCGAATGAGCTCAGACGTCACATCTCTTCTCAGAGATAAGTCACCACCATTCCAGCAAGCTTGTTTTCGTTGCATTTTACAGTTTTCAGCTTATTTCGTTATTGAATAGAAAACCAATTTTACTGTATCTCTGTTATTTTGTGTTAAGCACCTGTTAATAATATATATTCATTTCTTTTTACTCATAAAATCTGGATCAGTGTTATCAGAGCAGTCTGCTCCTTGGTGTCTTAATGCATGTCCCCAACGACGTCGGAGTACAGAGAGTTGGGTCTCGAGCTTGTTTCTCTTGAGGAAAAAAGATCTCGCATGCCCAAGCGACCTCTCATGGCAGGAGAAAATAAATATGACAGGACATGAGATACTTTCAAACTGTTGATTGAGGAATACCTCACGCAACAGAGGAATGAGATGATGGATAGCTTTGCGCAAATCCTTCGGCGGCTACCAATAGGTGACACATCTTCTTCGAACGAAGGTGTCGCCCCCTTCAAGGTACAAATAAAATTCAATATTCCTATATTTGAAGGTCAGATAGACGCATATGTTGTAGACAAGTGGTTGAATCTACTAGAAGGGTATTTTTCTATCCATAACTTTTCGAATAGAGAAAATATTACTTTTGCGCTCCTCAAATTCGTTCCCCATGTCAAAATTGGTGGGAAACTTTCTGTGAGCAAAAGTAAATAGAGGAACCCTCATTATTTTTAGTCACGGCCACCTGGGAATCCTTTAGGGATGCTATTAAGGAACAATACTACCCTGTCGGAATTTATGATGACCTGTATACCAAATGGACCACACTACGGCAAGAAAGAGACCAAGCAGTGCCAGATTTCACAAATATCTTCCATACCTTGCCCACCAAGTTGGGTATCAAAGATTCGGAGCGACATCTGGTGCTCAAGTTTCGTGGTGCTCTGCATAGATACATCTAGATCGAAATGGAATTCCTAGACATCTCATCCTTGGGCGCGGCCTACAAATATGTCATCAAAATCAAGTAGAAGCTCAAACAAAATACGCGGCTATTTCGAACTAGGAACCCCTCACAAAAAAAGCCAGGAAAGGGCGGACCCAACCCACAGAACAAAGGATAGAGAAAATATGGATAGTATCAGGACAACCAGTCCAAGCTGCAATCAAAGAAGGACACTGAAAAGACAAAGAAAGATACTAGGAAGTGGTGTGACTTCCATAAGAGCCCTTGGCATAACACTGTTGATTGTCGCTCAAAGAAGTCGCTGGTGGCTGAAGTGAAAGCCTCTGAATCAGATGTGGATTCTGACTCTGATCCAGAACCAAAAAGGAGAAGACGGATCATTGACGTGGAACCCAGTTCCACCATTTCTACAACCAAGCTCCAGCCTAGTGAACTAGATGAGCCAGAATAAGGAGAGTGCCTCTTCCATTCACAAATGTGGGTAAAAGGCACCCCACTGCACTTCATTGTTGATAGAGGTAGCTAGAAGAACCTCATCTCAGCAGAGGTCATCAAGCGGTTGGCCCTTCCAACAACATCAGACCCACAACCCTACACCATTGGATGGCTCCACCAAGGAAGCGATCTTCGTGTCAGCCAACAGTGTCGACTGTCATACGACATCAATCCCTTCAAAGACGAGGTATTGTGTGATGTTACTCCTCTTGAAGTTTATGATGTTCTTTTGGGCCAAAATTATTTATGGAAACGTCATGTTGTATATGAGTCTAGGCCTCATAGTGTTATTATTACTTTGAACAGGAAATTGTATAGGATACCCGAGGCAGTCCCACCTAGTGTTATTTCCTTGATCTCTGCTAAGCAATGCAGGAAGGTTGTCTCTTAGATGGGGAAGTTTGGCTTCTTCATGATTTTCTCTCAGAATAAGCGAAATATCATAGCCACATCCAGGGTCTCTGCAGCCGACCTCTCCACACAGTAGAAGCAAGTAGATAAGGTCGTGGAAGAATACTCGAATATGTTCTCCTCACCTACAGGGGTGCCTCTACACTGCCAAGTCAAGCACCCCATCGATGTAACCCCCGATGCATCGCTTCCCAATGGGCTAGTCTATCGCTTTTCTTTGTTAGAGAATGAGGAGATCAAGCGACAGATCCAAGAACTACTCCACAAGGGGCACATCTGTCCCAGCTCATCACCTTTTGGGAGCCTAATCGTGCTGGTACAGAAGAAAGATGGAACATGGCGACTCTGTATTGATTATCGGGCTCTGAATAAAATCATAGTCAGAAATCGATACCCGATTCCCCAAATCGACGACCTCCTTGATCAACTCACGGGGGCCAAATAGTTCAGTAAGATTGATCTGAAGCCTGGCTACCACCAGGTCCCGATACAATAGATAGATGTATGGAAGACCGCCTTCAAGTCAAAGAAAGGGATTTTTGAATGGTTGGTCATGCACTTTGGTTTGAGAAATGCTCCAGCCACTTTCATGAGGATGATGGACGATATCCTGTGACCATTCACCAATACTTTTGTAGTGGTGTATCTAGATGACATTTTGATTTATAGCAAGACTTGGGTCGAACACTTGCAGCATATTCAACAGGTTCTACACACCCTACGGCAGCACAAGCTATACGCCAACTTGGAAAAATGCTCCTTTATCATTGAGAGGGTCCATTACCTGGGATACATCATTTATCATCATGGTGTACATGTGGATCCAACCAAGATCCAAGTCATCCGTGATTGGCCAGCCCCAACCACACTCACTGAGCTTCGGAGCTTCTTGGGCCTTGCCAATTTCTACCACAGGTTTGTGTTGGGATTCTCCCATATTGCATGGGCCCTCAACCAAATAAACAGGGGTGGTGGTAAGGCAAAATTTTCATGGGGTCAGTCCCAACAACAAGTGTTCAATGATTTGAAGCAACGCTTGTGATCAGCCCCAATACTTTCACTACCAGACCTGCAACATCCCTTTGAGATCAAGACAGATGCTTCAGACTATGTTGTGGGCATCGTTCTCACTCAACACGACCACCCTATGGCCTATCATAGTGAGACATTGTTAGATACTATCCATAAGTACCCTACTTACAACAAAGAAATGTACTCCATTGTGCAAGCCTGCTGCTAGTGGAGACATTGCATTCTTGGGAAGGAAACAGTCATCCACATTGATCATAAGCCACTACAGTTCATGCAGACACAGGGAAAATTGCAGAATGACCGCCATCAAAAGTGGTCCACATACTTGCAGCAATTCCACCTCAACATCAAGTATAAAATAGGAAGCACCAATCGCATCACTGATTGCCTCAACAGACCGCTAGTTGCGGCACTCACCACAGTGCTAGACTCTTGCGGCCATGAGACCTCTAGATGGCCCCAACTCTATGAGACAGACCCTGACTTCACCACCACCTACCAAATGTTGGGTGCAAACGCAGTTGTCGATAATTTCCATCTTCAGGATGGGTTGTTGTGACGTCTAGGCCATATTTGTGTTCCATCAAGTGAGTGAGCGAAGCTGATCTGGGAAGCCCACTACAGTCGGGTGGAAGGACACTTCGTTGTCGAAAATACAATGGTGATGCTATAGAAACATTTCCACTGGTCGAAACTTCGATAGGAGGTCATCAAGTATATCAGGTCCTGCACTGTCTGCACTATTTCCAAACCGACCACTAAGAAACAGGGCATGTACACCCCTCTTCCTACTCCTAACAGGCCATGGGAATCCATCTCAATGGACTACATGTCGAGCCTCCCATCCACCAAGTGGAGAAATGACTATGTTTTTGCCGTTGTTGATCGCTTTTCTCAGATGGTGATTTTGGTTGCCTGCAAGAAGAGCATCACAGTAGAGGTCACTGCCAAGCTCTTCTTTGAATGAGTCTGGGTACATTTTGGAATCCCACAAACCATTGTCTCAGATTGGGATATTCAATTTCTCAGCACATTCTGGTCGAGCCTCTGGTCACTACTGTTAGGACCACACAATGTACCCTTTTTGCCCATATTTTTTTGCCATTGTTATACCCTTCATCACCTGTATTTAGACTTATACTATCATTCACCTGATCATTCCAAGGTACACAACGTCATTTCTCATTACTACACGTTTAATTTGTTTTGCATGATATTTTACATCACTCTCGTACTTAGCCATTGATCAGAAGCGCATAAGTGTCTATATTTGCAGAATAGTATTCAAGGCCGATGCTGAAACACAGAACTACCCAAAGCCGTTGTTGAACTAATGCTGAAACACGGAGCTACTACACAGTCCGAGGATGCATATGCCGAAACACGAAGCAGCTACACGGTTCGAGGATGCAAATGCTGAAACACGGAGTTGTCACTCAATTCAGAAGTGCAGATGCTGAAACACAGAGGAGATCGCCACGATGTTGAAACACGAAGCCATGACAGTCAGCAGTCAAGCCGACATAGGCAAGAGCACAATTCACGTGGTTGAAACAGCCCGTGAATTGCGATGTTGAAACAGCATCAGCAGCCATGAGAGGAAGTTGTTACACCAGTCGTAACAGCAATGCCTCGTCAGCTCCTGTATTAGCATTCGGTTGCGTGAGAATAGGACACCCTATGTTGATTTAGAAAGAAGATTCGATTTAGTGTAGGATCCAGATCTGCTTTGTAATGATTGTATCGATGGGATTTTCCCTTTAAATTC